>JAQPPZ010004517.1:0-174477 GCA_028583015.1 Wollemia nobilis | reverse complement strand
CCCTTTGTCTCTTTTTTTTATTTTTTTGCTCTTTGTAAAAGGTTCAGGGGCCCTTTATAAACCCTTTCTAGCAATCAATCAAAACAAAAAACTTGAATAGTGCTAATGGGTAGCAAATTCATTTTATTCTAAAGTTGATTTTTCTCTTCCTAGAGTTAGCTCAGGTAGGAATGCTAGAATACATGTTAAGTTTTAAATCCCTCTTCTCATACTCTAGGGGGGAGTTTCATCAAGAATTATGGAAGATTATCATTTCAAAATCTCTCTTTTGTCAGCGTAACCTTGGAAATCTTGAGGCAGGAGTGGATTTTATTGTGGATGCATTTTTCATAGTATGTGTCTCATATTTCTCCTTATATTTGCTTTATCTTTATTCCTTTTCTTCTCTATTTAGTTTTGTTGGTTATTAGTTCAAGATTGTACTTGTTTCTTGTATTCCATAGGTGGGGTCACTCATTATTGGTTTCTCTTGGTTATTCCTTGGAAGATTTTTCTTCTAAGTTGTAAAATGTTTGAGGATCCTTTCAAAACCCCTTCTTTCACCTAATAAAAAAAAACTATATATAAATTAAAAATTAGGTTCTATTATCCATCTCAACCATTTAAAGTCAAACTCCATATCTTTTAAACATCTTCTATGATTAAATATGATATTAATGTCCATCATTTTTTCATATGTCCTCATAACTTCATATACAAGTATAAATTCACTCCTTTAAATCAAATATACTAGTTGCACTCTTCATATCATGCATGAAAACCTTTACATATACTGATTTCTTGATTCTTTAAATTTTTTTAATATATTATTATGAAATTATATAAAAAATTTATGGAAAATTTTATGAATATTTAAAATAATAGTTTTATGATGCATACCAAAAAAAAGGAACAACGCTAAGACTATTGTGAGTAAAAAAAATTTAGATTTTATTCCTGCAAGCAGAAAACACAATGGCAGAGAACAACATAGTAACACAAGTACTACAAATATTTTACGTGGAAACCTGCAATATGCAGGAAAACCATGGGGTTTTGACAACTTCTTCTTTTTATTGATTTTAGCAAACTTTACATTCTCAACTACATACACATGCAAGGGATCATTCCCCTTTTATAGAGCAAGAAAAGAAGACACTAAAACTATTTGTTTCCTCTCCCAAAGGAAGCCTCTAAAAAATTATTTGTTTCCACTCCCAAAGAGAAGCATTTGAAACTGTTCATCTTCGACATCTATATGTTTGGCCTAGATGTTTAGCAACCCTTATAGCTGGCCTATACGTCTACTTCCTAGACATCTAGCAGCCCAAACATCTAGCCTAGACATTTGGCCTAGATGCCATGCAACCCAGACATATGGCCTAGATGTCTGCTACCTAGATGACTAGTAGTGTAGACGTCTGGCCTAGACATATACTGCCTAAATATCTTGAAACATAGATGTCTGGCCTAGATGTCTTCTTCCTAGACATTTGACCTAGAAATCTAACAACCCAAACATCTGACGTAGACGTCTAACATCAGCCTCTACTGCTTAATATTTATTGAATAAAATATTTGGATAGTGACTTCACTCATGGATATTGGTTTTTTTTATCATCCACCTTAAAATGTGGAGAGGAGAAACATAGTGTTCTTTATTTTCTGGTGTGCCTAAAGCCTCTCTTTGAAATTCAATGAGCTAACCAATTAAACTCATCATTTGATTTTAAAATGTTAAGACTTAACTACAAGATTTGAACCTTAGTTTAAAGTGTGTAAATTTTCACTCTTCATCTATTATTCTAAACTATATGAACAAAATACAATATGTTTTTAATTATTTTTTAAATATTTAAATATTATTAAAATCTTTTTAATAAGATGATAAAACTTTATAACATGTTTAAAATTATAGAAATTAACAATTTGATTTAAAATACCTAAAACCTATAATTATATATGTTACATCGTTTATTTTTTTATTTTTTAAGTAATACAAAGTACAAGTGGTGGGACACACTCTTAGGGGATAGCAAAAGAGGACCTTCCTCCTCGTGATTTAAACTGAAGTCTAGATGAAACACCGGATTTTTTTTAAGTAATACAAAGTACACTGGGTGGCAAGCCACACTCCCATTAGGGGGACCTCCCTCCTTATGATTTGAACCGAGGTCAACTGAGGTCAATATGAAACACCAGATCTTTTTTTAAGTAATATAAAGTACACTGGGTGGCAAGCCACACTCCCATTAGGGGGACCTCCCACCCACACTCCCATTAGGGGGACCTCCCTCCCTCCCTATGATTTGAACTGATGTCATCGAGATGAAACAACAACGACATACCATTGGTGTCTCCCTAGGGATTACATTGTTAATTGTTTTTAAAGATATTAATAAGTTATTTTCTTATTTTTCCATAAGTGACTACATCGTTTAATTTTTTGTTAAATATAATATCAATAAATTATTATTATTATTATTATTATTATTATTATTATTATTATTATATAAGAGGTTGAAAAGTGAGTGCATATCAAAGGCCACCTTAGATTGTGAAATGAACTTGGGTGTGCATTAAGAGAACCCAATGACTTTTGCCATTGAGGTGTTCCTAGGACAAAATTTTTGAGTTTACATGGATTTTTATGAAGTGTCTCACTTCCCTTGTACCATTGAGGTTATTTTTTCAACTAGTTTACAAAGATTTTTAGGAAGGGTTCTGGTTCCTTCTTGCTGAACGAGGTTTGAATCTTAAATTTTTTAAGGAGAGACCAAAACTTTTACCATTAAACTCTACAACTATTTTCTTATTTATTTAAAAAAAATTATATTTATTTAACCGCAAACTATTTTGAAATAATATAAAGATGTATATCTTCCTTTACAAACTTAATTTGTTCAATATCGTAATCTTCTTACACTCTTTGAAAAGAATTGTTGATATAAGTTCTATCTACAAATGTTAAAGTAACCATTATCATATTAATACTCATTTCTACCTGCAAATATGTTATTAAATATTATTTACTGACATTTAAGATCTTAATTCCCCGCTTTAAATCAGGGATATTAATCTACAATCTAGATGATTAAACCAGCCACGCAAATAAATCGTAAATCCTCTAAAAGTTTTAGAACAAAATTTTATTCGAAGTGCCCATTTATTAATTTTTTTTTTACAACTGGAAACATGCGGCAACGGGCAACAGCAGGTGTAGCAAGAAGAGATATTAAAGTGGAACGAAATTCCAAGAATATGCCAGTAGTGAAGAGATTAAATATTCGAGTCTGTGCCGAAAGAAACCTATGCCACTATGGTAACCGGGCTTCGAATTTCAAAATCTTTGACCACATCTCTGATCTTTTTATTGTGCAGATGATACAACACATCCAACACTTATGATTCTGATCAACGAGCCATACTGGAGAAGTTCATCGTCGAACACGTCGCAAATGAGGAAGGTGTTGACGTCGCCATGTGAGATGGATCAGCGTTGATATACACGGCTACGGGCAAATTCGAAGGAATATTTGGAAAAGGTGCTTCGAATTTGAAAATCTTGACCACCTCTCTCATCGTCGGCCTTGCTTTCGAGTCTGGATTCAAAAACACCAATCCCACCGCCATGAGCTGCTCCATTTCCTTGCGATTAAAATTTCCTCCCAACCTCTCATCCGCCGCATTCAGAATTTTCCACTGTCCATACAAATCCCACACCCATTCCACCAGTCTCGAGTTATGCTCGCTCAAGCTCGGCTCCACAGGGCGCTTTCCACAGGCTATTTCCAAACTCACTGCTCCGAAGCTGAACACGTCCGCTTCAGGACTCGCCTTTCCCGCAACCGCGGTTGTATGGGACGCCTCGTGATCACGTTCCATCACTCTGGCAAGGCCAAAATCCCCCAACTTGGCATTGAAATTGGAATCCAACATCACGTTGCTGGCCTTCACGTCTCTGTGCACGACCCGCTGGTCCCAATCCTAGTGAAGATAAACCAGAGCAGAGGCCACATCGCAGGCAATGCCATATCTCCGCTTCCAATCCAGACCATCCTTCTGCTCCCCGAAAAGATACTTATCCAGACTTTCGTTTGGAAGAAATTCATAGACGAGAAGCAATTCGCCCCTCTCGTGGCACCATCCCAAAAGCTGCACGAGGTTGCGATGCCTCAGCTTGCTGATTATGGTGACCTCTGAAATGTACTCCTTTCGGCCCTGCTTGGAACCATGGGATATTCTTTTCACGGCTACGGCCTCGTCGGTGTCGGACAGGATTCCTCTGTAGACGCTACCAAAACCTCCCTCTCCGAGCTTTTTGTCGTCGCTGAAGTTTCTTGTAGCTGCGCTGAGCTCCGCGTAGGAAAACCTCCGTGGGCCCTGAGCGAACCAGTCATCCAACTCAATGTCGCTTTCGTGGTCCGCTTCTCTGCGGCACTTAAAGTACCACCATCCACCAAAGAACAGAAACGCGTAGACCACGACTACGCAGACGGAAATCAAAATAAGTTCAACAGAAGTGCCGTTGCTCTTATTTGCAGTATTACCATATGAGGCGGGGGTCTCGATATTCCACGAATATTTGGAAGAAAAATTCCAGGCAAACACCGTGTGGGTCTCTGAGAACCGCCCAGTCGATGCCGAAAGGCCGACCTTGATATTCTCAAGAAGAACCTTCCGGAGATCTATATTGTAGGACAAAATCGGGCTTTCCGGCTTAGAAATGTTTGTTTCCAAGCCTAATGTGTTACTTAAAAGAAACACCTCGAGCCTCTGGTTTTCGCCATTGTAATCCACCCACGTGTCCCAGTTTGTCCCATTCTTAAGCAGCTCATCGCATGCTTCCCATGAAGTCGTATTGTTGGAAATAATAGAGTTGATATCGATTCCGACGTGTTGGCCATCCCAATCTAAGAAGTGGTTCGAAAACGTGTCGAACTCGACAGCGACGACCTGATTGGATGAATTTCCCTCTGTTGTCGTGTCGAAGAGACCAAGCCATTGGCCCGTGGCGTTCGCCGAGGGTTCGAAGTCGAGACGTGCAAGGAAGAAAGTGAGTCCATCCCCGCACTTGCGGCTGCTGCTGTTGATCTTCCTAAGGACGAATCGGAAGTGTGTGGTGAAATTCGCGAGAGCTTGAGAAGAGTTGTCCCACAGAGGAATCGATTTGTTGAATGTCACATACCAGTAGCTTTTCTTCAGGTTGCTGGCGTCGATTTTTGTGAGCTGAATTACCGTCCTTTCCGTCCCTTCAACCCATACCAACCATTTAATATAGCACCCTTGAATCAAATGATGTCTAATGCGAGCAATTAATGGAATAAAGTTGAATATCTAAATTTTACAACCACCTTAGATATCATCCAAGAGGATGTGCAATTTTCAAATACAATGTCCACTAATGAGGATTATGGTAAAAATTCCCTTCAAAATGTAGAGATTGGTTCAGTTTTAGAAATGCATGAGTATTTAGACAATATATGAGTTCTAGATCTAACTAGAATTGAAATATGTGATAAGTTAGGACCTTCCATAAAGGTCATTGAAATTATTAAAGTGGATGATCAAGAAATCCAACATGTTCCAAATAATAACCCAATAGAAATGAAAAGCTTAGAGTCATTATTTATAAGGGAGGATTGGGACAATTATAGAAATTTGAATACAATAATTGATCCCATTGAAAAAACCCTTGAGCCCTCCAAAGTGGCTGAAAGTGAAATTGAAGAGGAATCAATAGATGAATCTGAAGATTATGTAGAAAGAATGATAGAATTTCATCCCTTGGTTTTAGAAGATGATTATTATAATGATTTGGGAAGATATGAGGAATTATTGTTTTATCACACTCCTACTGATGAAAGTTCTATTTCAGTTGATATGCAGGACACTAAAATTACCATATCACATGAAGAAATGGTAAATGTTTCTTATGATTCATTTGTTTTATATGAGGAAGAGATAATTGATGAAGATGAAGGGTAAAAAGAGGATGATGATGATAAGGACCATGAGAGAAAATAAGAAGGTACAAATCCTCATCAAGTCATGGTAAATAAAAGTCTACAAAATTTATATTATCAACCTTTTGATTGAACCATTTGAAATCCAGGTAAGAATTTGCATAAGGGTATGTTGGATTCAAATGATGTTGATAATGAAATTGCATTTGTGAACAAAGAATTTGATTTACTTTCTGATCACACAAGTAATAAGATTGCTTTGTTGAATGAAACAAAAGTATAAGTGCTTGAGTTATTGAATCAAGTTCATCAAATGTTAACGATTGAATCTAGGATACAAAATTATAATGATCCTCATTTAGTAGATATCGTATATGCTTGAAAATTGTTGCATAAGTATGATTGGATTAAAAACATGGAAAATGACTTGGCTTCGAATTTTATAAATAGGCTTCTACTTGCAATACCTCATATTTGAAAAGGAAGGCCTAATTCTAAATCATAAATTGAATTATGAAATCTGTATTTTAAGGAATAGACAATAAATAATTAAAAATCAATTATTATCTTATCAATTTGATGAATTGAAATTCCACCATGGGATTGCTAATAACTAGATTAAAATGGTGGGTTGAAAGAGATAAATTAAAGTATTTTGTGTTTGTAGGCTTGATCATATTATGGGATGATGCTCAAATAGTTTGTTGTGCCTATTAGGTTAAAAGCCTTTTCATTTGTGATCGAAATCATGTTTGGGATCCAGGAAAATGATAGCCAAATTTTTGTATCATGTTTGTATATTATTGTATATAGTTTTTGGTTTTCATGTTTTGGCATTTAGCATTTTCTTTGTGTGGTATTTTGGTGTGTAGTCTCTTGTTTGCAAGATTCTATTTTTGGTTTTCTTGTCAATTTTCATTAGGTTAGGATTTGATTTGTTTTCGAGTATTGTTTTTTGGGTTTGTTCCCTTGATTTATGGTAGTTTTTTGTGGTAGCGACTAATTTATGGCATCTTGAATATTTTTTGTGTTCCTTGGTCATGTAGGGTGATTTACCTATTTTGGAATCACGTGAATCAAGAAAAATGGGATGAAATTATTTAGTGATCATTCCTATATTTTGGTATTAAGATGGTGAATTTTGGAGCACTGAATCATTTTGCTAAAGCTACACATGAGCACATCATATTAAGGGGTATGCCTTGAAATATTGAAGGATGAAGTCATTTTGGTTTGCAAATTAAGGCAAAAATTTTTATAGACTTCATATTTAGCCTTAAGTGGTCTCTAACCCAGTTGGCATACAAATTTCACTAAGCAATTAAATTCTTAATAGAAAAATATGAAATAAATAGAATCAATATCATGCTTAGGTGATTCAGATAATCTCTATCGGGGCTATAGATTCCTGGCTAGAAGTAGAGCAAGGTCTAGAAGAGATCAAGGTCATATCCACCGGGGCTATAAATGTCTGGCTGACAATGGAGTAACAGAGGCATATTTTAATTAGTATTTCGATAACATAAATGTAAAACAAGTGATGGATTTCTAATGGTTTTTCAAGAATGCAAAATGAAATCACTTTCACACACTCTAGGCTAAAGCAAAAGGTTCATGTGTTTTCATTTGAAATTATCTTCCCCACCTTATTGGAAGTTGCTAGATGGTTTGTTTCTCTGATTTTTTATTTTGTTTATTTTCAAAACTGGATTCTTTATTCAAAATTCTCAGGAGCATTTTTTTGTGGCCATTGCACAACTAGCCCTAAATTTGGGGACCCACATTAAAATTTTGGGTTTTAAGATTTTTGGTATTCTTGGAGTGATAGTTTTGATAGGTTTCAAGGTTTAATTTTGTCTAATGTCTCCTTGTTTTTGTTAGTATTTGGTTAGACTAATAGGTTTAGTTGCTTGTTTTGATTTTTGAAGTTAGTTTTAAAAGTTTTACTTTTATTTTGAATTTCAATGATTAAAACTTTTTAAAATTAATTGATGCCCATTTTGAAATAAAGTAAAATAAATAATATATATATATATATATATATGTAAAGAAAATATATATTATATATAAATAAAAAATAATAGTAAAATAGAAGAAATAATACATCGTTTTAATTTATGGTCTTATTTATATATCATTTAACTTTATAGTTTTATTTGTATATCTCTTGGGCCATGTTATTCCCTTTAATGACTGAGATGATTAGATATGACTAATATGGCTTGATGTGATTTTTTTTATATTTTCAAATGAAAAGTGAAGATGTAGGCTACATGGTTGTGACACAGTATATATAGACTGCTGATAGGGCTACTATTGCATCCTTGATAGCTCAAGACCTTCGGGATATGATTTCACAACCATGTGTACGCCAACTACAAAGGACTATCATGGACTCTTGAATCCACATAGACTATCATTATGGACTCTGATAGCTAAGACTCAGATATCATGGCAGATGGCTGGACATTTATGACAAAGATAATTTGGACAATGAGGTCACAATTGGATTTCTAAAATTTTGGAAAAGATACGATTGCGCTGACGTGGGGGCTCCTAGGATAGAGAACGAGGATTATCGAGGCTATGAAATAGAATAATATAGCAATTCAATGGTGATGATGAATCACTAAGTATTTCATGATAAAATTAGTGAGCTTAAATTTGGTACAGTGGCAATGGTATTACAGTGAACCAGTCAATGGAGGCACGGTGTTAATGATGCAACCCAAGTCATAATGAACAATACAAGGAAGGTGTCCCGGTATTGTTTTTAGAACATAAATTAAGCCTAAAATAGCAATGTGCATTAGTGATGTAGCTTCGAGGAGATCATACATCAATAAAATTACTAGGAAGTGTGGCAAAATATTGGTACATCTCCACAAGCATGACAAGTTTCCCATAATCCACAAAGGTAAATGAATTCAAACAGTGCATGGACACATATTCTGTTGCAGTATCTTCTTGATTGTTAATTTGAATTGTAATCACCAACATAATGGGAACCACATGGTAATCCAAGATATACTCCATGAGAAAATAAGAGAAAAATTGCAATTCGTACACCAATATAATCAACGTATTTGTGGTGAAGTACGTAATTCTTAATACAATGATGGACTAATATATGCATAATAGTGTGTGGCAGTGCATGGAAAAAGTGCAACCGAGAGCTGGATGAACCACCACTAGTGTAGGCAATGAACGGACGAGCAGATTCCAATAGATCAGTAAGAATATTTACCTGTATGGGATAATTCTATGTATATCCTTCCATATAATGATTCTGGCGGTGCTCATCATGAACCATATAATTAATTCGAGAGACAGGGTTGAAAGGAACTTGAAACAACTTCCTTGAGATGGTTGTTTGTAGAGAATAGGACACATCTAGTAAGCGGTTGGCATAAAAAGAGAATAATAGTATAATGTTTAATTATACACTCCTATGCATCTGGTGATATTATCCAGAGTTGTAGGAGTATAAAGGACTCGATGAAGAGTATTGGTAATATGTTATTTGTATGCTATAACAAAACTATCCATATTGGAGCAAGGTTTTTACACTATCGATGAATACACTAGGATCGCGCATGATGTTTCAGCTTCAGATAGATTAATGTGAATACAATAACTATTGGGATCCCTATTTTTGGTCTACATGGATGACATGTGATATGTATAAATTACTCCAATGTTATAGTGGATCGATGCACTCAAAGGTTAGGTCGAGTGTTGATATAAGTTTCAATGGAAGAGCATATTTTGAGTGCATATTCAACAATCGACAACCCATCAACAATCAAGTGTGGTTCCCATGGAAAGGTATAAGGTGAATGTTGGCACAATGGACGATTGAAAAGGAGTAAAAGGTTGGTCATTGTCAAGGTATAATTTACATGCTCAAATGTTGGCTATTATTTTCTAGGAAAATATTCTCAAAGATTAATAATTTCTTTTTATATGTGCATGTCAGAGTTTAGAAGTTACATCAGGATTGATATGAAATAATAAAATATTAAAAAAGAGGGTTTCAATCACTCTAGAATGAGGACAAACTATCGCATGCATCAGTGGTTAAAAGTGATACATTTTAAAATGAGCATCATCGAGAATACTATTACAAAGGTAAAAAAGAAAAAAAAGCCACCATATAATAGATTAAAGGGTGACTAATGGGAAGAGAGAGTTAAGGAAAAAATGCATAATGAATATGCCAATTGGAATTTTACCACAACATATTATAAGAGTAAACAGATGCAAAAGCATTACCATATAAGATAGTTACCAAAGAAAAGGAGGCTGTGAAAATCTAAGAGGAGAAAATGAAACGGGGGTATGGTTCTAGATTTGAAATATCCATTCAAAATTTGGAAGTGGGGCTAGAAAGTTCTAGGGTAGAATTACAGACGTGAAAGCAGATATTTGGAACTAGATTTACCTAAATATTTCTCCTTCCATGCTGCTGGACTGGATCATTTCACCATCGGATGCCAATTTAGGGCATGGTATTTTGCATGTGTTTAATTTTAAAAATATTTCTATTGTTAATATATTGGGAATTTAAAGATTTTATGCATGTTAATGGTAGACATGATTTTTATTTTTAATATATTGCACATTTTACTTAAAATATTGCACCACATTAATTATTGGATTGCGTGAATGCAAATCACTTTAATGTTTTTTTTGTGCAGGATACCAATGTTAGCAGGGTTTGTGGGGAATTTCATAATTTTAGCATCTTGTTTTATTTCATTTTATTTTACTTTATTTTTCTATCCCTACCTTTTTTCATTTTTTTTACTTTTGCAAATAAAATAAAAATATAAAAAAATTAAAATCCAAAAAAGAGATGCACAAATTCCAAGAATAAGCTTTAAAGTTTCATTTAGAGTAGTTTTGATTTTATTTTGAAGGAAATTCAAAATTCTAAAATTATTTAAAGTTCGCATATTTTAAGAGGAATTTTGTAATTTCAAGATTTATAGGTTTTCACATTTTAAAGGAGAATCAAATTTCAAGCTTAGCATTTTGTTTTTTTTCAAGCAATAAATTAACTTCCCTTTATGAAAATTACAATTTCATTAAAGGGAGTTAATTTATATGACATTTCAAAGGTTACTACATTTCAAAGCTAGTCATTTAGATGATTTTATTTTATGCTTAAAGCAAGGTAAAATGAATCCACTCATCATTCATGTTTGCATTTCAAAGATATATTTTAATCTTTCCTTTCATGCTTAAAGCAAAGTTTATCAAATAAAATTTATTAAAATCTGCTTAACCAAAGAAGATAAATACTACCAAAAACACTTCAAGATAAAAGGAATTGATCACTTTTCATCGTGGTCATATGAGGGCCAATCACACCGCCTTTTCTTTTATTTTAATTTTCATGAACAATCAATAGCATAACATAATAAAATGATACCAAACATAGGACCCTTGTTAACAATTATTTTCAAATCACTAAGGTATTCCAAACACTTATTTGACACATTTTCACAAGCATACACACACACTAAGTAAAAT
Organism: Wollemia nobilis; assembly: GCA_028583015.1. Lineage (NCBI taxonomy): Eukaryota > Viridiplantae > Streptophyta > Pinopsida > Araucariales > Araucariaceae > Wollemia > Wollemia nobilis. The sequence continues at coordinate 162,994 of JAQPPZ010004517.1, read as the reverse complement.
GAACATTGGAGAAACATCTATTTATTTTCAAGAAAGGGTTTTCTAATCAATATCCTAACTATGAGTGTGGTTTTGCAATTGGGAAAAATTACCACTCAAGAGGCGTCTGAGTTGGGATTTTGGTGGTGAAAAGGAGACTAGAGAATTAAATGACCTATGAGTTTTCTTTGATCATGTCCTGCACCTACCTACCAATACCCACACGTGCATATAGAGTTAATCAATGAGGTTGGGACCTCCTAGTTGATATGGTGTATTTTATCATGGATTTGCTTATGACATGAGGCTATTATGAAAGATCTTTTGTACTTACCTTGTTGATACTTCACCACCTCGAAAAATCCCCAAATCATGTGAAGACTTCTTGGGTTTTTTTTATAAAAATGCCATGTTTTGGAGAACTTTACAACTAAGCCTTTCTTTACTTGAGGTTTGTTATTATGAGAAACATGGGTAAGGGGGTAGGATGTAGATTACTATCTAGAGGTTGGTAATTGGCATAATTTATCCATGAAATGGTTATCTTGAAAGCTATTTACATTGGAATTAGCTTATGTCTTCATAGGTCAAGTATTATTTACATCTTCACTCACTCGCACAATCAATACATCTCATTTATTTATATTTGAATGAGGTATATGATTGTGCATTTAAGGAGGCTTTAGCCAAAATCCAATATTAAAAGTCTCTTATTTATTTTTTATAGAGTGTCTTCCTACCATTTTTTTGAATGTGCAAACCCTAATAGGGCCAGCACTCAACCCCTACTCAAAATTCATCCCATGCATATTAGCTCAAAGACTCTATCAGGGCCAAAATCCCAAACTATGGTAACCCATTTCTCCTTCTAGTTATTAGATATAAAATAATGTACTTCATCCCTAGATGCTACTTGTAATTCCTCTCCATTTGTGAATATCTAATATAAATATGCTTTTATTATAGGCAATTGATCAATGTGATGCTCGTGGAGAAGTTTGGGAGAAATATTTATCCTAGTCCATCTTTCATTACCAATTCCATGAGTGTCCAATATCTATAAATTTAACCTCCAAGTTTAATCTCTTGATAAACAATGTTTAATGAAGTTGGAATATCAACCACCACTACATATTATGGGATTATGAGGCTAGGATAGGCATATACTTGTTATTGTAAATTAGGATTAAATAGAAGGGCATGGGCCTAACTTGTCTTGCTATCAAACTAGAATCCTACAAGATTATTGATTCCTTCTTTTGTTGTAGTTGTTTATAGTATTCTAATATTTCCTCTAGGCTCTCCCTTTAATCAAGAATGAATGACAAGTTTGATATCAATTCAGTCACGAAGAATCTCTTCAAATTATCAACCATGCTAAATGGTCCAGGTGGATCAGTCTTCCAAGAAGCCTCTAGTAGTAGTTGAGATCTAAGCTTGTCCTTAGCTAGTTGAGAAATTTTTACCATATTTGCACTGGGTGCATACTACTTTGGGACCTCTAGGATTTCTTGCTTAGTGGTCACTAAAAGCTTTGGTGTGTGTTTATTTGGAGTGATTGTGGTAGGGACACCTATTTTGGGTTTGGTTGGCCTACTCTAGATACCTAAGGCTACCAAATAATTTTCCTTGTATCCTTTAGTTATGATCCTTGTGATCAACATAATATAGTCTAGTTGGACTTGTGAATTTTTGGTCTTTGAAGTACCTATTCCATTGGATGTATCATACACCTCCTCTACATCCCATGTGGCTATAAATGCTCTTAAGAAATGAAATTTGAGTTGTATAGGGTCACGATAGATGTAGGTTGGCTCTATGTTGATGTCCTTACCACAAAACAAGAAATAAAGGTCTAGATGGGCATCACCTTACCTGGTACTGCTATGAATTGTTGAAATTTTCCTCTAAAATAGGTATTTAGAGGGTAAACCATGATGCAAAATCCTCTTCATAGTTATTTTTATCAGGGAAATATATTTGATATGGTTAGGAGGGATTTGCTACTAATTATTACATTAGATCTGATTAATATTCTTGTTGGTCTAGAGTTAGTGTCTTTGGTACATGTTAGGAGGAGGTATATAACCTTGGTTATTTTGTTGGAATGGTGGTATTGGTTTATTTTAGTTTTGAGATATCTATGTATTTTGTTGCCTCCTTAAAGCTATTTTCTCATCTAAGAGTGTCTATAGCATCCTTTTCATTTTATATAGCTTAGCCTTGGATTAGAATTTTGGAGTGTGATGAATAGGAGGGGTGAAGGGGGTTGGGAACATAACTAGGCTCACAACTAGAGTGGACTAAAATATCATGGGTTGCGCCACAAGATGAGGCTAATACAGGGGTTGGATATTTGGAAACAAGGGCATGAGAGTTTTGATAGATATCCTTTTTATTTTAATAAGGTTATTTTATGCTTGGACAACTATACCATAGGCTATCGATAAGGATTTTCCTCCCATTTATTTAATCATCATGACAATATTGAAATTGAAAGATTTCAAGTAATATATGAATGTAGAAAAGTTCAAATCTTTTTTGGGATTCTATACTAGGTTTTCTAAAACTAGGTATTAAATTCATCCATTGTCTTAATAGGTGCACTTTTGGTAGTCATCGGTTGTTCTAGTAGAGACACTTCATTAGATTTTTCTCTAAATCTATTCACCATTTGAGCCCAAATCCTAGTTGAATGCAGGTTGAGAGTTATATATATTCCCTTAATTTATCTCTAAAGGATTCCACCAACATCCTTGTTGCCATACTTTGTTCATCGATGTTGTGGACCACACGTAGGATTACCATGTGATGTAGGTGCTCTATCAATGTAGTTGCATCTTCACTGATATAGTAGGGAAAAGTAAGAGGCATGAAGGAACCTTTGTCATTCTAGGCTAGAAATATCCTCATGGATTGGTTATGATATGTAAATGTGTTCTAGTTCTGAGTTTGTGTTCTTCATGAGACCAAACTAAGGGGTTGTACTCATGATTAGAGATTTGCAATTTTTGAAGATCTAGAAGTAGGATTTTTACTCATGTAGCTTTGGGTTATTTTATTTTGAGTGGATTTATAGGTGAATATTAAATGTGCTTCACCAAGCGAATAGATTGAGACCTTGACTAAAATTCCAACCCAATATTTCTTCAAATAGTTGTTTCTAAGTATTCTTATCCATGAAAGTTGTTAACAATTTTAATTCTTTAACCAAAGGAATTGGAAAAATCTTAAGTTCTTCTACCAAGGGAGTAACTAGGTGAATATTGAATGTGCTTCAATAAATAAATAGGATGATTTTTCCACTAGGGTATCAAATTCAATAACTCTAATATATGAGATGAATAATGGGATTCATCCCACTATGTATGTCAGTGTGACTATTGGTTGCTTAGAATGCCATGATAATCTATTGTAATAGTCAAATACAACGAATGCTTGCATTGCATGGAGAGAACATATTCTAGAATTACAAAGAGAGTGGGGTGACTTAGTGGACAACCTTTAGGGTTTTTTGTAAGAAAGGATCCTTGTTTGGATGTGATCTTGAATCTCACCTTCCTAAGCCATCCTAAACTAACAATATTTCCAAGGAAAAGGGAGAGAGAAAGAACAACCAAAAAGTAAATAACATGAAAAATAAAACCTATGCTATGGGAGGCAATGCTTCAAGATCCTAAAGTTCCCCCATGCAATAGTGGTACTAATGAACACATGCATCATCCATCAACAACATTAAATGAACATGATTTCATTCAACATGAATATTCAAATATGACATACACACATAAGAACAAGGATAGAATGTCAAATAGCCATAACTTCTTATATATATATATATATATATATATATATATATATTTTTTTTTTTTTCATAATTTGGTTACATCCTTGCTAGTGAAAATTCTAAATGACTAATTAAAAAATGACTCAATGCTCGCACCAAATAAAAGGCACAAATGAGCAACATTTTAATCCTTACAAAAGAGGAGAAAATTATTACTTACAGAAAAATTTGGGAATATTTGCCTCCCAAGATTCAAAATTCTCTTTTCAAAGCTTTACTTGGGATCCATTACATTGGCTATAGGTAGTCTCTAGTCTCTAGATCTGGAGCCACTCAAGCTACAAGAATACTAGCTCTAATAGAAGTGGATTTCTCTTCCACCTTTATGATTCATCCATATTGTAAATCTTCAACAATTAGATTCTAAGATCTTCTGTGATTAATATCATTAGGATTGAGGTTGCTTTTGGACTACCTCTATTGTTGCTTTAAATGCTCCTACCACCCCTTAGGATATTGTGTTTGGGTGATAGAGGTAGCATACCCAAAATTTGGTTACCATCATTTTGCATATGATTTCCTTTTGGATTTTGACTAAAAGTCTAGTTTTTGATGATTTGCATGCTTGATAGCAATCCTTTCTCTATATTTGTCTACAATTATATTTTTTCTCCTTTTGTATGTAATTCTCCTCACACATTGACCAAATTTTTGGATTATGCAGACCAATATTTGGTCGGCATTCTTTTGCTTTGAACCTTGCTTCTACTATTACTAGATATTTTGGTTAATGTTCCCTAATCATGATTATAAAACACTTCAAACTCATGGGTATATTCATATAATACATTTTTATTCGTAGTTGGAAAAGCATTAAATCGACTCATATACCTATGACATAATTTATCATGCCTTTGATTCGACTCAGGTATTGTTGTCCACTTGGATTCTTGATACATCTTTATTTTTTGGATCCAAGGTCATCTTACAAAATAGTCATGAGTTTTATTGTTAGCGTTTCATTGGGGATTGTAAAACTGCCAATATTAAAACTTATTTTGAAATAAAATATACCTTGGTGCTCTTATTGTCACTTTATCTATCAAGGTTTTCCTTTGAGCAAAATTTTACACAAGTTGTGATTGTTGGGACTTATTTCAGCTTTCTCTTCTTCAAGATAAAAAGCTTTGATTACCTATGAGTGGGATTTTGCCTTAGTCATGGATGAGTATTGAGGAATCACTACAGTTCCCTAGCCATACTTTGGCCTCTACGAGATCTTTTATGTCCTATTCATGAAGGGCTAATAATTTTCCTTGATATCCCATATGAGAATCCATTTATTTTGGTTACGATACAAGCTAGACAAGTAGCATTGGGTGTATTGTCTATGAGTTGAGATATGGTTACTACCATAGATTTGCTCATAATTAGTAGTACTAGCACAAATGAAGATAAAATTCTTATTTATATCATTTGACTCTTCCTAGAGGGTAAGCCTATGGTTTGGAGAGGAAGGAGCTTGGCTGGGTCCATGAAAAATTGATGATTTTCTTAATTAGTATTGTTTGAGTTGATTAGATTATTAGTTTAAACTTTAGATTCATTATAATTAGATTAATTATTTAATACTAATGACCTTAATGCATCTATAACTAGAATACCATAAGGAGAATAAGAACCTGATGAATATGGATTAAGGGATGGGAATATGTGAGCTTTTGAATTCTTGATCTCAACCACTTGGCAATAAGTGAAGGATTTGGGATCATCTAGAATGTGAATTGTATTTCCTTGATATTAGTATTTGAAACACTAGTGAAAAGTTGATAAAATTACCTATATCACATGGATCCATGACCTTCCTAGGAGGATGTTATAAGATAAATTACAATGTATGATGTAAAAGAGGGTGTTAATAACAATGGCTTTGATTTTAAGGGGTAAAAATATGGCGCCACTAACCTTGTGCTCCTCATTACCGAACACCTGAATGAAAAGATTGGATCTTTCCAAAACTTGATTAGTTTAACCAAAATTGCTAATGAATTAGAGGCTACAAACATTAAGGGCTAAGTCATTATTGATGAGGATTTGCTTCACCGAGGTGTCACTATTATAGTCAATTACGTAGAGAGGGAGTCATTCAACCATAGAGGCGTAGGATATCATCTTCATAAAATTATGTTGTTGCATGATTTGCCTTAATAGACCCCACTATGGGTGTCGAATAATTAGGGTCCAGACATTGAGGAACCACCTATTTGCTCAAAATTTTAAGGAGGATGTTCCTATGCATCAAAGAGGTCTTTCGGAGTTAAAGGAGAGAGATTTTGGTTGGGGTACTTTCCAATTATTTCTACAAATTGAAACTACCCTCATATTTGTTTGATTGGATTATTAGTGGTATTTTCTAGAGGAATAATTTTTTTTTTTTTATCAAAGCACCAAAGGAGGTCTAGTAGGTCGATCTGATGGTGGATTCTTGTACTATTGCCTCATGATGACATAAATATAGTGATTGAAATAATTTATTATTCTCACTATATTTTGATTTGGGGGTGGATCATTCCTATATTGAATATTATTTACTACATTTTGGTCATGGTTGGGCAATAAATATTGAAAGATTCTAAGATATTGATTAGAGGAGGATTGGGAGTTGGAGCTTTTGAGGACAACTTGACCCTTGCATTTAAGGTCTTGCATAAGATTTATAAGACCCTTGCACCTATTGGTTGAATGACCATTGACATGATGAAAGAAAAACTACTCCTTAGGGCAGAACTAGGAGGATTTCTCCCTTTTAGGATCTACGAATATGAAGATCCACAATTTTGACATCAAGTAGTTGTTTGGTCTAGTTAAGTGAATTGTATCTTGGATTTGGGTTGTTGAGGTTTCCCTATAATAATATTTTAAAGGGTTACCACAATATTTACATAGTTTGTCTAGCATGAAATAGTAATTTTATCATCTAGTATGTGCTTATTATTATTCCATCCCTTCTAGGGGGAGGAATATTTATCTTCATTCTTTTGGTATTTGAAGGATATATGTATATAATAACTATAGGTGATAAAAATAATTCCTTCTTCTATAGGGTGGAAAAAACCCAAGTGAACACTCTCCTTTAATATAATAATTGGGGGAGGGGAGGGGCAATGACGAAAAAAAAGAATAACAACTACATACATGATTCTTGATGTTAGCTCACAACACCATTTTTTATAAGCATAAGGAACTTTGACATGTTAAGTTTCCATCACCTACAAATAAACCTACCTCCACTCATGGATATTGGTTTTTTTCATCATCCACCTTAAAATGTGGAGAGGAGAACATAGTACTCTTTATTTTATGGTGTGCCTAAAGCCTCTCTTTGAAATTCGATGAGCTAACCAATTAAACTCATATCATTTGATTTTAAAATGTTAAGACTTAACTACAAGATTTGAACCTTAGTTTAAAGTGTGTAAATTTTCACTCTCCATCTATTATTCTAAACTATATGAACAAAATACAATATGTTTTTAATTATTTTTTAAATATTTAAATATTCTTAAAATATTTTTAATAAGATGATAAAACTTTATAACATGTTTAAAATTATAGAAATTAACAATTTGATTTAAAAGACCTAAAACGTATAATTATATATGTTACATCGTTTATTTTTTATTTTTTAAGTAATACAAAGTACAAGTGGTGGGACACACTCTTGAGGGGATAGCAAAAGAGGACCTTCCTCCTCATGATTTAAATTGAAGTCTAGATGAAACACTAGATTTTTTTGAAGTAATACAAAGTACACTGGGTGGCAAGCCACACTCCCATTAGGGGTACCTCCCTCCCTATGATTTGAACCGAGGTCAACTGAGGTCAAGATGAAACACCAGATACTTTTTAAGTAATACAAAGTACATTGGGTGGCAAGCCACACTCCCATTAGGGGGACCTCCCTCTCTCCCTATGATTTGAACTGATGTCATCGAGATGAAACAACAACGACATACCATTGGTGTCTCCTTAGGGATTACATTGTTAATTGTTTTTAAAGATAATATTAATAAGTTATTTTCTTATTTTTCCATAAGTGACTACATCGTTTAATTTTTTTTAAAATATAATATTAATAAATTATTATTATTATTTTTTATTTGTGGAAAACATCCCAAAATGGATGCCACTTTCGGGTAAGACCCAAGGAGGCAGGGGTATCCATTCCGCAAAAAATGCCCAAGACTCGGACCTGGCCTACCACCTTTGACATACTCAAGGAGCAAACAAACACACAAAACCAATTTAAAAATAAGTAAATAACAACAAAAATAATAAAATAAAATAAAAAACATGCTCCTTGAGTGTTTCAAAAACAAAAGCACAACCAAACACGCATAATAAGATAAAAGAAACCACAACACAAACCACATAGAAAAACACAAGAACCACATAACAAAACACAAACAAGACAAAAACAATAGGACACTACAAAGACATAACCCAAAAAAACATAAAAAATAAACACAACCAAAACCTAAAAAAAAAAAGAACAATCAACAATAGACAATAAACAAAAAAAAAACATAGAAAACACTCACACATAAAAACACGAAATAACACAAACAAAGAGAAACCCAAGAACAAGAACGAAAAAGCCACAAGAACAATAACAAAAAACATTAAAAAAAAAAAAAAAACAAAGCAACAAAAACACAAGAACAACAAAAACACAAGAAAAACAAAAAACAACACAAAGAACACAAAAACAAAACAAAATAAAAAACACACGCACTTTAAAAAACTAAACAAAAAAAAAAAAAAACAAAAAAGAAATAAAAAATGAACAAAACAATGACCTATCTAGACCAAAAGACTATTAAGGCAAGAATCAACAAAGGAAACAAAATAAAGAATAGAATGAGCTACGGAACTAAAAAAAACTGAATGAACCAAAGAGAAGCAAAAAAAAAAAAAACAAGAAGAAACTAGGTACCTTTAGAACTGGAGTCACCCAAAGAAATGATAGAAAGAAGAGCTTCCCTAATTTGAGAAGCCCACCATATAGGAGGGTGGCCATAACAAGTAAGATCACATTTGTCCAAAGCCCAATTAGCAAAAGCATCAACACTCTTGTTTTGATCTTTGACCACATGATTGTAATCAACTTTCAAAAATCTCATCTGGATTAACTAAAGCTTCTCAAGAATTCTTTTTATTCTCCAATCCACCTTATGATTCTTAGAAGGATTCTTCAAGAGATTAATCATAAGTTGAGAGTCAGACTCAACTAACACCGTTTCTCATCCAACCGTAGTAGCCTCCTGAAGGCCTCCGTAGTAGCCTCCTAAAGGCCTCTTGGGATACCATACCCCTCAGCAAGGTTATTGGAAAGAATACCCAAATTCTCAGCAAAAGTAAAATCCAGGGAGCCATCTGAAAGTCTACCAATTCCTCCCACACTGGCTTTTCTAGGGTTCCCTCTAGAGGCTCCATCAGTATTGACTTTTCCAAAATCCTTAGGAGGAGGTTGCCAATTTCTATTCCTATCCATCTTACTAATACTCACATTCACTTTCAGTTGGTTGCCCTTAGAAGGTTTAATCTTCAATCTTTGCATCACTTGATCCCATCTTTGGTGGGAGTTTTGGGGGTGATTAAGGAGATGATGGACTGTATTAATAAATTATTATTATTATTATTATTTTGAATCGGTTGAAAAGTGAGTGCATATCAAGGGCCACCTTAGACTGTGAAATGAACTTGGGTGTGTATTAAGAGAACCCAATAACCTTTGCCATTGAGGTGTTCTTAGGACAAAATTTTTGAGTTTACATGGATTTTTATGAAGTTTCTCACTTCACTTGTATCAGTGAGGTTATTTTTTCAATGATTTTTAAAAAGGGTTCTGGTTCCTTCTCGCTAAATGAGGTTTGAATCTTAGATCTTGTAAAGAAAGACAAAAACTTTTACCATTAAACTCTACAAAAATTTTCTTATTTATTTAAAAAAAATTATATTTATTTAGCCGCAAACTATTTTGAAATAATATAAAGATGTATATCTTCCTTTACAAACTTAATTTGTTCAATATCGTAATCTTCTTACCCTCTTTGAAAAGAATTGTTGATATAAGTTCTATCTACAAATGTTAAAGTAACCATTATCATATTAATACTCGTTTCTACCTGCAAATATGTTATTAAATATTATTTACTGACATTTAAGATCTTAATTCCCCGCTTTAAATCAGGGATATTAATTAGATGATTAAACCAGCCACACAAATAAATCGTAAATCCTCTAAAAATTTTAGAACAAAATTTTATTCAAAGTACCCATTTATTAATTTTTTTTACAACTGGAAACATGCGGCAACAGACAACAACAGGTGTAGCAAGAAGAAGTAGTAAAGTGGAACGAAATTCCAAGAATATTTAGCAAGAAGAAGTATTAAAGTGGAAGAAATTCCAAGAATATGCCACTAATGAAGAGATTAAATATTCGAGTCTGTGCCGAAAGAAACCTATGCCACTATGGTAACCGGGCTTCGAATTTCAAAATCTTTGACCACATCTCTCATCTTTTTATCTTTATTGTTTGTGGAGATGATACAACACATCCAACACTTATGATTCTGATCAACGAGCCATACTGGAGAAGTTCATTGTCGAACACGTCGCAATTGAGGAAGGTGTTGGCAATTGAGGAAGGTGTTGGCGTCGCCATGTGAGATGGATCAGCGTTGATATACACAGCTACGGGCAAATTCGAAGGAATATATGGTAACGGTGCTTCGAATTTCAAAATCTTGACCACCTCTCTCATCGTCGGCCTTGCTTTCGGGTCTGGATGCGAACACAGCAATCCCACCGCCATGAGCCGCTCCATTTCCTCTGGATTAAAATTTCCTCCCAACCTCTCATCCGCCGCATCCAGAATTTTCCCCTGTCCATACAAATCCCACACCCATTCCACCAGTCTCGAGTTATGCTCGCTCAAGCTCGGCTCCACAGGGCGCTTTCCGCAGGCTATTTCCAAACTCACTGCTCCGAAGCTGAACACGTCCGTTTCAGGACTCGCCTTTCCCGTCACCACACACTCGGGGGCCAGATACCCAAACGTTCCTGCAACAGCGGTTGTATGGGACGCCTCGTGATCACGTTCCATCACTCTGGCAAGGCCAAAATCCCCCAACTTGGCATTGAAATTGGAATCCAACATCACGTTGCTGGCCTTCACGTCTCTGTGCACGACCCGCTGGTCCCAATCCTCGTGAAGATAAACCAGAGCAGAGGCCACATCGCAGGCAATGCCATATCTCCGCTTCCAATCCAGACCATCCTTCTGCTCCCCGAAAAGATATTTATCCAGACTTCCGTTTGGAAGAAATTCATAGACGAGAAGCAATTCGCCCCTCTCGTGGCACCATCCCAAAAGCTGCACGAGGTTGCGATGCCTCAGTTTGCTGATTATGGTGACCTCTGAAATGTACTCCTTTCGGCCCTGCTTGGAACCATGGGATATTCTTTTCACGGCTACGGCCTCGTCGGTGTCGGGCAGGATTCCTCTGTAGACGCTACCGAAACCTCCATCTCCGAGCTTTTTGTTGTCGCTGAAGTTTCTGGTAGCTGCGCTGAGCTCCGCGTAGGAAAACCTCCGTGGGCCCTGAGCGAACCACTCGTCCAACTCCATGTCGCTTTCGTGGCCCGCTTCTCTGCGGCACTTAAAGTACCACCATCCACCAACGAACAGAAACGCGCAGGCCACGACTACGCAGACGGAAATCAAAATAACTTCAACAGAAGTGCCGTTGCTCTTATTTGCAGTATTGCCATATGAGGCGTTGCTCTTATTTGCAGTATTGCCATATGAGGCGGGGGTCTCGATATTCCACGAATATTTGGAAGAAAAATTCCAGGCAAACACCGTGTGGGTCTCTGAGAACCGCCCAGTCGATGCCGAAAGGCCGACCTTGATATTCTCAGGAAGAAACTTCCGGAGATCTATATTGTAGGACAAAATCGGGCTTTCCGGCTTAGAAATGTTAGTCTCCAAGCCTAATGTGTTACTTAAAAGAAACACCTCGAGTCTCTGGTTTCCGCCATTGTAATCCACCCACGCATCCCAGTTTGTCCCATTCTTAAGCAGCTCATCGCATGCCTCCCACGAAGTCGTATTCTTGGACATAATAGAGTTGAAATCGATTCCGACATGTTGGCCATCCGGATCTAAGAAGTGGTTCGAAAACGTGTCGAACTCGACGGCGACGACCTGGTTGGATGAATTTCCGTCTGTTGTCGTGTTGAAGAGACCAAGCCATTGGCCGGTGGCGTTCACCGGGGGTTCGAAGTCGAGAGGTGCGAGGAAGAAAGTGAGTCCGTCCCCGCAGGTTCTGCTGCCGTTGATCTTCCTGAGGACGAATCGGAAGTGTGTGGTGAAATTCGCGAGAGCTTGAGAAGAGTTGTCCCACAGAGGAATCGATTTGTTGAATGTGACATACCCATACCCGTAGCTTTTCTTCAGGTTGCTGGCGTCGATTTTTGTGAGCTGAATTACCGTCCTTTCCGTCCCTTCAAAATAGGCATCTTTGTAATTCGTGACATTTGCCTGGGAAGGGAAAGCAAGGCGGAGGTTTCCTGCATATGCCACGAAAACCAAACGAATAGCGATACACAAGTAGAAAAGCAGGGGAAGCGGAGTCTGAGATTGGCTTGCCATTGACACTGCTCGGCTGTTGATGTGGGTAACAATAAGAATTTAATAACAGCGATTGGTATGATCCATGACCAGCTCATTGGCGGGCGCAGTCTCCTAATCCGCTTGAAAATGTCCGTTGTATTTGTTTGATTTTTCCACAATAACACGTGGTGTGACTTGAGAATTATAATTTTCCCTGGAATATTTGTCTCTGATATTACTTTCCGTTAATCAGCAAGTGCTCCTCTTACTCTTCGTATTGGCGGAGTAATTTTGTGGAATAATTTTTCCTTTATTATTTGTCTTGTCAGGATGGACTGGATGATGTTTAGTTAGTTTTTCCTGGATTAGTTGTTGTTAGGATGGAGTGGATGATGTTTAGTTGTTGTTAGGATGGAGTGGATGATGTTTAGTTAGTTTTTCCTGAATTAGTTGTTGATTGGAGCGGGTACTCAAGGTTTTAATCACGATGTAAAGGGTGGATTCTCATCCTATAATTATTATCAGTTTATTTATGCGTTATATTATTCCATATGATATGTTTTCTTTGATGTAATGATCATCAATAATTATGATTGATAAACTTATATGTTTTCTTTAATGTAATAATCATCAATGATCATGATAGATAAACTTGTGATTTGTTGGCTACTTTGTTTACTAACCACTTTAATCGTGATGTAAAAGGGTGGATTTCCATCCTATAATCAATAACAATTTATAATCAATAACATTTTAGGACCAGTTTTTTCTTAGGGTCAATTCGCCATAATATATATCCAAAAATAGGCATATTTATACTCGTTGGAAATCTCTTTTCAAACCTGATCTAATGGTGGTGTTTTTATGAAGTTATAAGATTATTTAATAGGTCAAAAGTGGCCCCAAAGTTGACCTTAAATTTTAGGGCTTCAAATACCCCAAATTTTGGTATGAAGATGCTCAATTTGATTTGCTTAGGATATTTCATGATTCACCTTGATTTTGATTAGGATTCACCATTTTTTTACAAGTACATTTTGAGTCCAACCCCTTATGCATAACCTTGGATCAATCCATCAAGGATTTTAAAACCTTCATCAAAGATTGCATCTTATGGAACCCTTCTATTCTAAAGACATCCACATCTAGAGAAACAAGAGACATAAGAACTAAAGGATCTTAGAGAAATTGGATATATTTCTTACTTTTATGGATTGGATCAATAGGATATATCAATTGATGTAATTTAAAGATATGTAATATGGGGGTTTGATAAATGGTCCATCAGGATATCTATTGATGTTGAAGGTAGACCTAAAATAATTTCATTTCAATTTGACATAATGTGGTACAGATATGGAAACTTTGATGAACTGATATTTTGAAAAGAGGAATCCCATATTTATGGAATAGCGATGCTCAAGTTTACAACCAAATTTCAAAGGGTAAAATAAATATTAAAAATTTGGAATAGAGAATATTTCAACAACATAATTGAGGGAAAAGCTCAACTAAAAATTAATCTTTGAGAAATTAAGGATCTACAACATGCTTAGGATGACCCTCTTCTAGAATAATAAAAATGCTTGCTAAGTACCTTAAATGAGGTTTAATTGAAAGAAGAAATATCCTAGTAGCAAAAATTTGGAGGACAATTTAAAAAAAAATCAATAAGAATGCAAATGTTTTTTATCATATCACCTTGGTTCATAGGGCACATAACAAAATATCAAATCTAGAATCTCCTAAGAGTTGGATAATCTCTACTCTAAGATACGTGGAAGATCATATCATGTCCATTGAGTCATTTCCATTTATAGAGGACATCAATAGGGCCAATTTTTTGAATATATTATATTATTTGGTACATGCTAATGTACCACCTTGGGTACATATTTAGATTAGGAGTGTGAGTCTTAGATTAGGGTTTAAGTATTTACTTTAAGCAATGTAGTAAATGCATATCTATTATTGGAATATATAAAGTATTTAATAATATAAATGTGCGTCATAGTCCATGTGCACATGAGTCCATTGAATAGGAATGTGAAGAGTCATAGGAAGGTGGAAGGCCAAGAGTCACATCCCTTTATATATTGACCTTTGTGTGAGCATAGAGAGGAGGGGACAATGGAGATGCAGATGGAGAGAACCTTGTCATAGGATAAGGTAGAGTAGAGTAGAGTAGAGTAGAGTACAAGTTAGATCCAATAGAGAACTTGTTTGGAACATGGAGTATTTGAGATCTTCATATTTTGTATGAATATACTATTTTCATGAGATTTCATTAATGACACATTTATGAGTAGTTACAAAAGTTTCTTATAATTTTTACATGCTTTCTATATTATCATTATCTTATATTCAATATTGCATGCTCATTTTATACCTTTGTGGTAATTTTTACATTAAGTATTTAGTATCAAAAGCTAACACCAATGCTCAAAATTACATGCTTAAGTTCAACACAAAATTGATCATTTTAGCTCAAAATATTTTCTTAAAACAAGTGGAAGAAAAGGAAGTGAAGTAAGCCTTAATCTAGATGAAGATTTTTAGAGTTATTGGTCTCAAAAAATTTCCCCTAGGCTTATTTTAATAGTTCTAATACCTACTAAAAGATAAAATTGTAGTTGTGGTTTAAGAATCCTTCACTAGTAAGTGCATGTTGGATAAACTAAATGGTAATGCGTAAAGATTCAACGATCTACATTATGAAATGAAGGTTATTTAAATACAACATATCTTGCAACTACACTTGACCTTTAGTGAAGCTTACGTACCTTGTGTTGAGTGGTTACTCAACTTACATTCATATTATATATAATATAATAGTTCCTAAAATACCCCTGTTATTACATCACATCTCTGACACTAGCTCTTGCTCTAGAACTTGATTTGAAGAAAAATGTTTCTAAGGTGATGTTGGAATCTCTAAATTTGAAAGACAGAAAATCCCCCCTCTCAATGTAGAGTTTATACTAGAATATTTAGGAGTGTCAAGTTCCATTGATCATGCACTCCAAGAACACACATATTACAATAACTAATACTCAACAATTCAATTCAAAAACTATATACTCCTTCAATATCTTCGTGTGAAAAATTTGTATTATCATGCATTTTATGTTAACTATTAAATTAAATAGTCGCTAATATTTATCTAAAATATTAGCATAAAATCAATCTACTTCTACTTCTTTGTCCTCTTTTACTTTCCATTTCTCCTATTAAATATTTTTAGAAGAAAATTGTATTTCTTAACCAGAAAATGTTATCTTCGAATTATTAATGTAGTCTTTTCCAACCACTTGGAATTGTTGTGTTGCCTTCAAACAACCGCATGTTACACAACTTTATTGGGTCAACTCAAATAAAAAACTGACTAATGACAAAGGAAGCTAAAATGAATACGAACCATGCAATGTATCGCTTTGACGGTGTATTGCTCGATTGATCCTTCTCTACGATTTGTCGGATCTCATTTTACTTGTTTTGTCAAGCTGCCTTAAAATCCTGTGTCTCCCAAAACTTTGAACAAAACTCCTTCACGGCGGGAAATGAGTTTTCTAAGTCAATATATTGCTTCTACTTGACCTGCTCAACTGGACTCTTGGCAACCTCAAAAGTCTTCTTAAATCCGAATCCCCATATTGTTTTCACACTAGTGTTTATTTTAATGGAGATCTCATGTACTCCCTTCATGAGTGCCATAACAAAGTCTCATGCCAATGACCCAAGTATAACGTTGATCCGTCTATCACTATGATCCCAATCAAATCCGGTCGGTCGAGTGGACCCATCATCAGAACCCTCTTGCGTTCCTTTTGGATCATCACGGCAGTCGCGTTTGCGCGTAAGAATTTTTCTGACATTGTAGGTGGCCGTCGGAGCCAGAACGCTGGTGCTGATAACAATCAAACTTTTGTTCTTGTTTTGCGTGAAACGAACGATGAAAATAAGAGAATCGGTCCAGAAATGACCCACACTAATGCAAAACAACTATCACGGTGTCCCCAAGTCGATGATCCAGCCTAAGACAACACGATTTTGTTGACCTGAATTGCTGGCATTTGGAAGTTGTGGAAACTTATTTTTTGCGTAATCTAGACTACCATTATTAGATGCTACCTCTGACTTGACTAACTTGCATGCGATCTTTTATGACTCTCCCTCTTGTCCATTTTATTTTTTAATTTAAAGATGGTATTCGTCTAGGGCATAGCGTTACTTAAGCTAACAGAAAAAATTAAAATTAAGCGTGCTTTCATACAAGAATATTATATTGTTTTATGAAGTTGGTTACATCCACATTATTTTTAATAATTGTTAAGTTCTCTCAACAAACATATATCACTTTGTTATTATTGATTCAACGTGAGGGGACCACCGATCACTTGGGATTCGTATGGTCGTTATTGATCTAGTGCTTACTCAAAGGATTCAGATCAAATTACTACCTTTACAATAGGCATAACCTCGAGGTTTGAACCTAGGTCTCTTCTTGGTAAGTGTCTAGCTAGAAAAACAATTACCAATTCACCTAGCCTTTAGGGATAACTATATTATATTGTTAAAGTAAAATGTGTGAGCCGTTTAAATTTAATGTCGAGATTGTTGAAAAATAATACTTAATGTAGAAAAGTATATTATAGAAAACCAATTTTTAAAAGTGATTTTATCTTTTTAAAAATAATAAGAGTACAAATTCATAAAAAAATGGGTGGTATGGGGACACACGTCAAAGCCTATGCATGAAACCAAACCAAGGCCAAAAGGGCTTGACAAAACAAAAAATATGACAAATAGATCACTAAGAGATTTATGGCTTACATTGCAGAGCTAATAAACTGAAAATAAACAAGAGTAAAAAAGCTCTACACTGTAAAACTATAACTCTGGATAGGTCTAACTCACAAAGTGGTTGGTTCTTTGAGGCGTCTGTGTAAGTAAATCTTTCCAAGTAGACTTATGACCCCTAATATCAAATGTAAAGATTGGTTGCACCATTGAGACTCTATTGTCCTACTTCTGTTCAAGCAATGCCAATACCCCATAGTTTTTGAACCTATTGGGTTTGATACTCACCCACCAAAGTCTGAATAGGGTAAATCATTTTTCAATTAGATTGTCCCCATATGCTTTTCCTTGTCAAGAACTATGGAAATGTAGAAATTGCATAAGAGGGGGTATCCTCAAATTATTGTTCCTTCATAAAAATTGTCAACTCCATTAATGATGGCTCTATATATGGTGTTGTGCCTTTCATGGATGAGTCTTACGGAACACAAAAAATAGTCATCTATGGAATTGAAGACATTGATCTTGTGACATCTACCAACTATAGATCGGAAAAAGACATTGATTATGGAACAATAACCGAATGCTACGAGCATGTGACAACCATTGTTTGTGAATTGAAAAAACTATTGTCTATGGAGTGGGAACAACATGAAAATGAAGATTTTTATGGCGACACATAGTGGTCCAACCATTTACCTTAGATCGAGTGGTTTCCATAGGGGTGGGCACAAAATTTTAATTTGGCTTGGGATGCGATGTACACAAATAGTCCTTCACCTTATGATCGGGTGTTTGGCAATGAAAACAAGTGTTTAGAGTTTAATGTAAATCACCCATTGAGAAATGGTTACCTCCGAGACTTTAATGGTGATGGAATCAGATATATCCTTTGATAAACTTACCTCTTCACATACTTGCTTGGTCAGACGAGCATTGAAATGTTTTAGGTTCAGTGAGAACCATATAACCAAGCACACCAAAAATTTGGTCTAAACTAGTTCACAAATGAAGGGGAAGACCGAGGAACTCCACCCGAATCAAAAATTTGTTAAATTTATCTATAGAGACAATAAAATCATGGGTCCACAATAAGACAAGGAGAAAAAATATTTGTAAATGCCAAGGATTGTGTTGATAAAAAGTTGTGATATATGTAGGGTCAACAAAACAAAAAATAAAAAATTCTCTAGTAAGAATTTATACTAGTTGAATAGTAACACCATGGGGGGCCATGTTGAAGAGATATAAGCCCTCAGTAATGACTGAAGATGGATACACATAACAAAATACCTAACCAAGGTGTGTGACTCTATCCAGCTACATGCAAATTCAATAAACTTGAAAGGAAAAACATCAGGGGATGAACCCTTACCACAAGAAATTTTAGCAAAATTTATTTTTTTGGACACCCCAAAAGTGCCATTGACATGAACCATCACCCTTGTAGCACCAACACAAATAATTAGTTTTTTGGGTATGGAGGTCATGAAAAGCTCTAGAAAGAAACATAACATGACTCACACCAAAAACCCTACCAAAGAAAAACAATTTTAAAGTTAGAAATATAATTGAAAAATAGATATGTCCATGTAAAAGTAAAAAGAGATTTTAATATATATATATATATATATATATATATATATATATATATATATATATATATTGAAAAATTCATTATTTTTTAAATTAGAGATGAAAATAAGGGTTTATGAAAGGTCCCCAACCTTGTATACAAGAAACGAAATTCCTTGAACAAAGTGGAAAATAAAAGCCTAAGAACAATGAAATACAACAAACTTAGTCAAAGATACAACAGAAGAACAACACAAGAAACAATAAAAATTCAACACAAAAGTTATAAATTAGAGAAATTATATTCAAAGTCTAGAGGTTGGATGATCCTTATTGTTATACTTCATTTTGGATAGGATAACAACTTCCATGTCTTCATCCTTCTTCTTTATTTGAAGCACTAGAAGATACAACATAAAAGCAACATAAGACAAAATAAAAAATTTAGTATGAAAATTAAAGCTTAGATAAACTCCATTCAAAATCAAGAGGTTAGATGATCCTAATTACTCCGCTTCATTTGGATAGGATAACAACAACTTCCAAGTCTTCATCCTTATTATTTATCTAAAGCACTAGAATATAGAACATAAAAACAACACAAAAAATAACAAACAATTCAATATAAAAGTTATAGCTTAGATAAACTAGAATTAAAATCAAAAGGTTGGATATTCCTAATTGTTTCGCTTCATTTTGGATAGGATAAACTTCCTTTCTTCATCCTTATTTATCTAAACCACTATATTTAGTTCCTCTCAATTGTCCTTCATCCTCTTCTCATTAAATTTCCACATTACTAGAGCTATATTGATTATCCAAACCTAATGCTAAAAGCACATGAGGTGGATATGAGTTCACCCATCCTTTCCTAAAAGTATGCATGATTTTCACCTCTTGAAAATATTGAAGCAATATTTTACTATCCCTTATGATTATTTCCATGATCCAACTTGGTTATCCCTTTTCAAGCAAATAGGTAATGATGCTAAGGGAGCCCCCCTCCACTACTATCTTAGAAATGTCAATTGATACCAGTTATCATTAGCTTAGCTTTAGCCACACGACTTGTTTAGGCCTCGTAATTCTCTAATTGAGATCATATCATTCCCTTCTAAATTTATTATCATACCACCTCCTCCAGATTTTCCTAGGTTGACTTTAGATGCCCCATCAAATTTAATATAATAATATAATATAATAATACTCCACCAACAGTATATATTGCTAATAGTTCAATGCAAGAAACGCGTTATTAATAAAGGAAAAATTATAACACAAAATTACTCCCCCAATATGAAGAGTAAGAGGAGCACTTGTTGATTAACGGAATATGGTCAAGATTAGAGATGTGGTCAAGATTTTGAAATTCAAAGCACCGTTACCTAATATTCCTCCGGATTTGCCCATAGCCATATATACCAGCGCTCATCGATTCGACAGTATGTCCTCGTCAACATCGACATCGTATGGGACGTCCATGACGATGAACTCTTCAAATATGGCAGGTTTATCGGAATCATCAAGCTCGTCAGCAGTAAATTCATCCTTCTTCCCGGGGCCCTCCAAGCCTCTACTGTATAATACTGTAAAATAGGGAAGTTCATCCTTCAAGTTCAGTTTGATAGATGTATGCCTTTTTTTTCTACTGTATAATAGGGAAGTTCATCCTTCAAGTTCAGTTCGATAGATGTATGCCTTTTTTTTTCTACTGTATAATATTGTATAATAAGGAAGTTCATCCTTCAAGTTCTGTTGGATAGATGTATGCCCTTTTTTCTACTGTAGGGAAGTTCATCCTTAAAGTTCAGTTGGATAGATGTATGCCTTTTTTCGACTGTATAATAGCGAAGTTCATCCTTCAAGTTCAGTTGGATAAATGTATGCCTTTTTTTTAGGGTAGATTAGTTGGATATGTTTCTTTCATCACAAACTCGAATCTTTAATCTCTTCCCTAGTCACCACCGCAATAGTTACACCCTGTTGCCGTCTGTTTCCATTTGTATAAATTTTTAATGAATGGTTACACTTCACAAAATGTAATATTTTGGGGGCACTTTGACCAAGATTTTGTTGTAGAAGATTTTACGATTTATTGTGTGGCTGGTTTAACCAACTAAATTCTATATTAATATCTCAGATTTAAAGCTGGGAATGAAGATCTTAAATGTCAGTAAATAAAATTTAATAACATGTTTGCAGGTATAAATGAGTATTAATAGGATAATGGATACTTTAACATTCATAGATATTAAACAAATTAAGTCGGTAAGGAAAGATACACATCTTCATATTATTTCAAAATTATCTGTGATTAAATACATATAAATTTTTTTAAATAAATAAAAAAATAATTTATTAATTTTATTTAAAAAAAATTAAACGATGTAGTTTTTCGAAGAAAGTTTCATATTGATGACCTCGGTTTAAATCAAGGGGAGAAAGACCTCATGTTGCTATGTCCTCTCGAAATGTTTGTACCACCCGTCATACATTGTATTAAAAAAATAAAAATAAACTATGTAATATAATTATAGGTTTTACGTCTTTTAAATCAAATTGTTGATTTTTATAATTTTTTTTTTTTTTTTGAATTTACATGGAGGAATCGGTAGCCGCCACGAATCCGGGCAGGCTTTCCAACTTTTATGGCCGCCACAGTATTCTGCACAGTTCACCCCAGAAGCCGTCACACAGATCTTCGTGCAATCCGTCCCTATAACCACCATGCCACAATCATTTTAAACCTTTTATGCCGTTGAAAGCACCAGGAAAGGGACAAGCGTTCAGTCCGGCGAGGCCCGAGATTTGAACCTTGGACCTCTGCCCCCCTTATGAGGTTTGGATGAACCAATTGGTCTACACCTCGGACCCCATTTTTTATAATTTTAAACATGTTAAAAATATATATTTTTTGAATTTACATGGTTCCACCAAAAGCCATCGCAAATATCGGCAGGTTCGTTATAATATTTTGTGTCGTCTGCTCTGAAGCCATCACATAGTCCTTCGGGCAGTCCATACCTATAACCACCATGCCACAATCATTTTAAACCTTTTACGTCTTGAAAAGCACTAGGAAAAAGACAAGTGTCTAGTCCCACAAGGCCAAAATTTGAACATTGGACCTCTGCCCCTTACGGGGTTTGGTTGAACCAATTGGTCTACATCTCGAATCTACTCTATTAAAAATATTTTAAGAATATTTAAAGAGTTAAAAAAATAATTAAAAGCATATTGTATTTTGTCCATAGAGTTTAGAATAATAGACAACTAGTGAAGACTTATACACTTTAAACTAAGGTTCAAATATTGTAGTTAAGTCTTAACATTTCAAAATCAAATGATATGAGTTTAATTTGTTAGCTCATGGACTTTCAAAGAGAGGCTTAGGCACACCTTAAAATAAAGAGCACTATGTTCCTTCTTCCCACGTTTGAAGGTGGATGATGGACAAAAACAATATCCATGAGTGGAAGAGACTTATTTATGGATGATGGAAGCTTAAAATTTTGAAGTTTCTTATTTTTATAAAAATGGTGTGGTGAGTTAACATCAAAAATCATGTATGTAGTTGTTATTCCTTTGGTTTTTGTTGCCTATCCCTTCTCATCCTTCCCTTGTGCCTTCCACTACCTCCTAAGTAATATATTAAAGGAGAGTGTTCACTTGGGTTTTGCCCATCCTATAGGAGAAGGGGTTATTTTAGCACCTATAGTTATTACATATATTTATCCTTCAAAAGCCCAAAAGGATGAAGATAAATCTCCCTCCCACTAGAAGGGGTAGTATAAGAATAAGCACATCATAGATGATACAGTTACTATTTCATGCTAGACCAATAATGTAAATACTATGACAACCCTTGAAAAGCTTACTATAGGGAAACGCCAACAATCCAAACCTAAGAGACCGGTCACTAAAATAGACTAGCCACCTTTAGCTATCCTCAAACAACTTCTTGATGTCAAAATAGTAGAGCTTCAAATACTTAGATCTCGAAAGGGAGAAATCCTCTTGGTTCTACCCTGAGGAGTAGTGTGTCTTTCATCATGTCAATGGTCATTCAACCAATAAGTGCAAGGGTCTTAGAAACCTTATGCAAGACCTTAAATACAAGGGTCAAGTTATCCTCAGAAACTCTAAATCCCAATCCTCCTCTAATGAAGATCTTAGAATATTTTAAGATTTATTGCCCAACCATGACCAAAAGGTAGTAAATAATATTCAATATAAGAATGTTCCACCTACAAATCAAAATATGGTGAGAATAATCAATTCTTTTAATCACTTTATTTTTGTTATCATGAGGCAATAGTACAAGAATCCACCATTAGATCAACCTACTAGACCTCCTTTGGTCCTTCGATCGAAAAGAGCTTATTCCTCTAGAGACCACCACTAATCATCCAATCTAACAAAGACAAGGATAATTTCAATTTTTAGTAAGAATTGGAAAGTACCCCAACCAAAATCTCTCTCCTTGAACTCTTAATGACCTCTTTGATGCATAGGAACATCCTCAAACTTTTGAGCAAAAGGTGGTTCCTCAAGGTCTAAACCCTAATTTTTCCACATCCATAGTGAGGTTTGTTAATATAAACCATGGAATAATATCATTTTATGATGATGATATTATTCCCACCTCTATGGTTGAATAACTGTCTCTCTACATAACTAGCTATATCAGTGACACCGTTCTAAAACAAATCCTTATTGATAGTGGCTAATCCCTTAATTTTTGTAGCCCCAAATTCATTAGCAATTTTGGGCTAGCTCAACAAGTTGTAGAAAGATCCAATATTGTCATTAGGATGTTCGATAATGAGGAGCACAAGGCTAGCGACACCATAGTTTTACCCCTTAAAATCAAATCCATTATTCTCAACACCCTCTTTTATATGATACATTGTAATTTATCTTATAACATCCTCCTCGGGAAGGTCATGGATCCATGTGATGTGGGTCATTTCATCAACTTTTCACTAGTATTTCAAATGCTAATATCAAGGAAAGATAATCACATTCTGGTCAATCCCAAACCCTTCACTTATTACCAAGTGGTTGAGATTAAGAATTCAAAAGCTTACCTTTACCTATTTCTTAATCCATCTTCATCAACTTATTCTTCTCCTTATGATCTTCCAATTCTCCAAAAGTGTCGCGATATCACGATGATTTTTCCTTTTGGCTCTCATTCTTCAAAAATGTCACGAAATCGCGACGGTTTTTCCCCTTGACTCCTATTTACCAAAAGTGTCACGAAATCGCGACGATTTTCCTCCTTGGTGCCCCTGCTCCAAAAGTGTCACAAAATCATGACAGCTTCCCACCAAAGGCCACGATGGCGCAATAGGTCATGAAATCATGATAGCTTCTCTCCAGGGGCTGCGACAGCACAAGATGTCGTGATGTCATGACAGATTCCCTCCAAAGGCCGTGATGGTGCAACCTGTCGCGATATTGTGACAGCTTCCCTCCAAAGGTCGCGACGGCGCAACAGGTCGCGATATCATGATAAAAACCACCCTTAGCATAAACTTTGCTCATTGTCTCAAGGATCGTTCAAGACCCTGCCTAATCACTTCATCCTCCACAGGCATGTCACTATGCAGCTGCACCCCTACCTATTTCTCAGCACCCATATTTGCAAGGAAATCGACCGCTTTATTTAACTCTCTACTCACATAGACAGGGATCACATCATCTAATTCCCTCCATAGTTCCTTAATTTGAGAGACCAAAATTCGCAACCTCCATGCTTTCAAAGCAAAGTTCCTCATGCAGTCTAGAGTGCCAACCAGAATTTGAGAATCAGACTCGAGAATTATCCTCTGGTGGCCCTGGTTAATAGCCCAGATGGAAGCAGATTTGATAGCAATGGCTTCTGCTTCATTGTTTGTGGCTCTTCCTAGACCTTGCATTTCCCAATAGAGCACTGACCCAGCATGATCTTGGCACACTACACCAATTCTAACACTACCCGGATTGCCTTTTGCAGCTCCATTAGTATTAATTTTGATCCAACCTTCTGGGGGAGGTTTCCAGCTAGCTCTGTCCTGTCTCTCTTGCTCTTCATCTCCCTCTTCCAGTGTCCCAGGACCAACATGATTTTCCTCTTCAGCATATATGGCAACCGTTTCTGTGACTTTGCTCCAGATGACCTGCCAAATTCCATCTAGCAAGGAGAAGGTTTCTCTAAAAATATGAGCATTTCTCTCCAACCACACCTGCCACCAGATGAAGAGTAAGCCCAGCTCCCAACCAATTCGAAGAGCTTTAGATTTAAAGCTACCTCTCTTCCATTTTTCCCAAATATTGGTCCAAGTCAGATCACCATTAGCATGGAGTTTATAGTGAGAGAACCAACGCTTCCAAATCTGACGCGTGAAAGGGCACTCAAACATCAGATGATCAGCTGTTTCCTCATTCTTGTGGCATAATACACACTAAGAAGGACTGATGATTCCTCTATTTTTGAGATTGTCAAAAGTGAGAATTCCATTGTGCATAAACTGCCAGGCAAAGAAATTCACTTTCGGCCAGCCCTTGGAATGCCATATCTTCCTCCAATATTGAACCAGAAATAAATAAGGGGGAGGCTCTGGGAGGATCTTATCGTATCCGTCCTTCACTGTATATACCCCAAGGTTCCCATAGCCCCAAGCTAGTTCATCCTCCTCATCTCTTCCTGTGAGAAACCTTTCTGTCAATATTTTGGTCAAGATGGGTGCTAGCTCCGGAGGGATTGTAATTGGCCACTCCTCCAACCACTTAAACTTCTTGAACTTATACTCCCCCATTTGGCTAGTGTTGAAATAGCTTTCAATTTGGACCTAGCCCTTGGCTTCTATGGCGAATTTAATTGGTTGTAATTCGGGAAACTCAGCAATGATGGGTGGGTACTGGTCCCATGAATCAGTCCAAAAATGCGCCTTCTCCCCTCTCCCCACTTTCCAAAATAATTGGTCTTTAATAACCTGGTATCCAAGCTTGAGAGCCTGTCACACTAAGGATCCATTACCATCCAGAGGGAAACAACCCACTTCATTGGGGTGAACATGACCCAAGTATTTACTGGTTAGGATTCTACTAAATAAGGATGTTGGTTAGGAAATCCACCTCCAGTACAGTTTTCCATCCAAAGCTTTGTTGTTAAGCTTGGAGCTTCTCAGTCCCAGCCCTCCTTTTTCCTTGGGCTGGGTAACTTTATCCCAACCAACCAAGGCCCATTTCTTCTCCCCTTTTGCTCCTTCCCATAAAAATCTTCTAGCCATTTTGTCCAGATCTTTCCAAATAGAGTGTGGGGCAGCCAGGATAGAGAATTTATAGATTGGCATGGCCTGAATAACTGACTGTAAGAAAGTTAATCTGCCCCCATAGCTTAACCATTTATGAGACAAATGGTTCATTCTATCTTTGATGCCATCCAAAAGATCCTTCCAGATATCTATTTTTAATTTTTTGAAATGCAAAGGAACCCCCAAGTAAACTATTGGAAGAGAGGTCCTAGTGAATCCCAAGATCTCTATAACTATGTCCTGTAGCCTTTGGTCAAGATTGAAGAAGACCACTTTGGATTTTTTATCATTGATGACTTGGTTAGAGGCCCTAAGGTAGACATTAAGAGTATCTCTGATTCCTCTAGCTTCCCTAAAGCTGGCCACTCTAACCAGGCCTGTATCATCCATAAACTGTAAGTGAATCAAAATTTCCTCACCCACCTTGATACCTGTTATCAGGCCTTGATGTCTTCTCCTCAAGAAGAGTCTACCTAATCCTTCAGCCAAAATGAGGAAGAGATAGGGAGAGCAAGGGTCCCCTTGACGAAGACCACGTGTGGCTCCAAAAGGTTGCGAGGGAAGCCCCTTGATTAGAACAGAATAAGAAGGCGTAGAAAAACAACTCATGACCCAATCTATCCAGTCCTGAGAGAAACCAAAGGCAGCCAACATCTTTGACAGGAAGCCCCACTCCACCCTATCATAAGCCTTGGACATATCCAGTTTAATGAACATTCCTTTATTACCAAATTTTTGCATTGTATGGATTGCCTCCTAGGCGAGGACCACCCCATCCAAGATCTGTCTACCCTCTACAAAACCCCCTTGCTCTGAGGATATGATGTTATGAAGGAGATATTTTAGCCGTTCAGCCATTATCTTTGTTATTATTTTATAAATCACGTTGCATAAGGCAATAGGTCTGAAATGAGAGATATGAACCCCCTCCTCCCCTTTTGGAATTAAAGTGATGAAGGTATGATTTATTACCTTAAGCATTCTTTTATTAGTTCTGGACTCCTCTGTGACAGCCAAAACATCCTCCTCCAAGGTATCCCAAAAGGCCTGAAAAAACTCAATAGGAAAACCATCTGGACCTGGAGATTTGCAGGTGCTCATTCCAAAGACCACATTCTTCAGTTCATCTCTATAAATGGGTCTAAGAAGGGCCTAATTTTCTTCTTGGGATATAATAGAGGGTATGACATCAATAACTTCATTTTGAGCCTCCACATCTTGCTCCATACTTTCCTTAAAAATATTAGAAAAATAATCCATTGAATGGGCATGCATACCAGGAAGAGTATCAAAGGAGTGTCCATTCTCATCTTGAAGGACTTCCATGTTGTTCATTTGTCTCCTCGCACAAGCTGATCGATGGAAAAAATTTGTATTTCTATCTCCTTCTAATAACCAAGTGTTCCTAGCTCTCTGTTTCCAGTACGTCTCCTCTTGGTTATCAATGTTCTCAACCGCTTTGCACAAGGCATCATCCTCGGTTTTAAGCTGCTCAGTAAATGTTCCTTCCCTGAAGTGTTTTTGAACCTCTTCCCATCTGGCCACCAAGGGAGCTCTTTGGAGCTGGAAATCTGACTTATTAGCTTGCCTCCACTATTTCAATTTAACTTTGACAAAATGAAGCTATTTGTGGAATTTAAACATTGTTGTCCCAAAAGGTAGACGACCTTCTTACCACCACTGCAGAATTTTTTGTCGAAGATCCTCCTTTTGTAACCAAAAATTCTCAAATTTAAACGGTTTGTGGTGCTGCCCTGTCATAGTCCCTCCCTCCAACAAAATGGGAAAGTGATCTAAAATTGGGCCCTCCAAAATCTGGAATTTAATATTCCACTTAACAAATGCCTCCTCTGAGACCAAAAAATGGTCTAGCTTTACCTTCCTACTGTGTGGCTCCCTCCTCTTGTTAGTCCAAGTAAAGAAGGTTCCAGGGCCTTTGATATCCACTAGGTGGAAGGCCTGGACTTGGGCAATCAGAAGCCGGTCCCCTGGATCCAAAACTGGTGTACCACCTTCCTGATCACGAGCAGATAGTTTAGCATTAAAATCCCCAGCAATAATCCAGTCTAAATCTTCCCTTGAGGACCTCATGTTGTGTACAGCTTTCCATTGGAGCCTCTGGCCATCAATGCTTTGAGCCCCATAAAAATTTGTAATTAAAACATATTCAACTGTGACATTATTCCTAAAATGAGATGTGAGAACACCCCTCCAGGCTATATGTTCTATTGCAGTCCATTCCAGAGGGTTCTAAAGAGTAACAATCCCCCCTGAGGCACCTTGGGCAGCCACATCCATATAACCAGCGCCCCTCCATATTCTACTGACTGTTTTACACATAAGATCTAAAGATATTTTTGTCTCCTGGATGAGCAAAAAGTCTATTTTACATTTTCCTAAGAGTCGTTGAACAACAGATTGATGGGTTCTACTGTTTAAACCCCTAACATTCCAAGATTGAATAATCATTGAAAACCTTGAGAGCAGTAAGAATCAATTGTCCTCACCGATCCTCCAGTGATCAGCTTGTCTCCTTGCACTGCTAGCAGATCCTTATTAGACTTTCTGCCCGCTCCTTGAGAGTTACTATTTTTGGATCTCTTTTCCACCTGAGTAATCCCTAGGGCTGGCCTTTCTCTGTTCTTTTTTGCACTTCCCATGCTGACATCCTTAATTACTGGTTGTACTTGGGAGTGTACTATCAATGCCCCTGGATTCTCTGGCTGCAATAACTCAGTGGACTCAAGCACCTATTCTAAGACAGGGGGAGATGAAGGAGAAGCATGAGTGTGGATGTTATTATCCTCAGAATTCCCATCCACTCCTTCCATGACTTGATCCTCTTGATCCACTAGTGACTTAAAAATTTCATACCTATTGGCTGGCTTGAGTTGCGCTTGCTCCTTACCATTTTTCTTTTGCTTTCTCCTTCTTTTGGGTTGTTCAAAGCCATATTTCTGAACATCATTACCCTGAGGAGTATTGGATGTTTCTTTGACAAGAGTAGACTTACCCTCTCTAGGGTGATTTGGCATTCCAAGTGGAGCCTCCGCTTTTGTGTTCAAAATATTTGGACAAAACCGTGCCAAATGGCCATGCTTATGGCAAACTCTACATCTGAAGGGCAGAGCCTCATAATATAACTATTGGATCCAAGATAGTCCTGCCAGTTCAAGTTCCACCTCTACCGGTAGAGGCTGGATAATATCCATTTCCACGTAGATTCTTGCAAAGATAGCTGTGTTACCTTCTATGGTGTCCTTGGAGACGCCCAGATGTCTGTCGAGGGAATTACCAATCATTTTCAAAACCTGCTCACCCCAAAACTCCATCGAGAGAGCATACAACCGAATCCAAATCGGGATAGTCATGGGTTCAACACGAGGATCGAAACCCACTCTCCAGGGTTGAACAAATAACCCTGTTGGACCATGGTTCCTCTTCTCTGATTCAAATGCTCTGTTTCTATCGACTAAAGAAGAAAAACTAACAATGAAATACCCATTGCTTATAAACCATAAGGAGTACTCATCGTGAGGCTCCCAGTTCTGTCTGACCCAAGTATGCAAAAAATTCAGGGTAGGTCGGATACCCATGAATTTACAAATCAAATCATGGTTAGCTCTATAGATGATTATGTCTTTGACCATATTTGGTTCGATGAAAATCTTGGGTCTGGAGGCGGATTGTGGGAGGCATCCATTAACTCGATGTGCTGTGGAGCTCTTGCCAGCATTCTTGAAGAGCGTTTGAAAAGCATTCCTCTGAGCTTCGTCATTGGAAGACGAAGAATTTTCTTTTAGCAGCTCAGCATATGAGCTCTTTCTCTCGGAGAGAGGATCTGGAGGAGACCCCATTGGGCCCTCCTAGGGCAGCAGACGATCCTTTAGAGTAACACTACGTCAACCCACCAAATGCCATGGATTTGCCTTCACTCCACAAACCCTAGAACATCGCCTATCGCCTGCTTAGAAATTTTCCCGCCAAATCGCCAGAGCTTCGTTCGACTATAATTTTAAACATGTTAAAAATATATATTTTTTGAATTTACATGGTGGAACCAGTAGCCATCACAAATCTCGGTATGTTCGTTATAATATTTTGTGTCGTCTGCTCTGAAGCCATCACATAGTCCTTTGGGCAGTCCATACCTATAACCACCATGCCACAATCATTTTAAACCTTTTACACCTTGAAAAGCACTAGGAAAAAGACAAGTGTCCAGTCCCACGAGGCCGAAATTTGAACATTGGACCTCTGCCCCTTACGGGGTTTGGTTGAACCAATTGGTCTACATCTCGAATCTACTATATTAAAAATATTTTAAGAATATTTAAAGAGTTAAAAAAATAATTAAAAGCATATTGTATTTTGTCCATAGAGTTTAGAATAATAGACAAATAGTGAAGATTTATACTTTAAACTAAGGTTCAAATATTGTAGTTAAGTCTTAACATTTCAAAATCAAATGATATGAGTTTAATTGGTTAGCTCATGGACTTTCAAAGAGAGGCTTAGGCACACCTTAAAATAAAGAGCACTATGTTCCTTCTTCCCACGTTTGAAGGTGGATGATGGACAAAAACAATATCCATGAGTGGAAGAGACTTATTTATGTATGATGGAAGCTTAAAATTTTGAAGTTTCTTATTTTTATAAAAATGGTGTGGTGAGTTAACATCAAAAATCATGTATGTAGTTGTTATTCCTTTGGTTTTTGTTGCCTATCCCTTCTCATCCTTCCCTTGTGCCTTCCACTACCTCCTAAATAATATATTAAAGGAGAGTGTTCACTTGGGTTTTGCTTGTCCTTTAGGAGAAGGGGTTATTTTAGAACCTTTATTTATTACATATATTTATCCTTCAAAAGCCCAAAAGGATGAAGATAAATCTCCCTCCCACTAGAAGGGGTAGTATAAGAATAAGCACATCGTAGATGATACAGTTACTATTTTATGCCAGACCAATAATGTAAATACTATGACAACCCTTTAAAAGCTTACTATAGGGAAACCTCAACAATCCAAACCTAAGATACTGGTCACTAAAATAGACTAGCCACCTTTAGCTATCCTCAAACAACTTCTTGATGTCAAAATAGTAGAGCTTCAAATACTTAGATCTCGAAAGGGAGAAATCCTCTTGGTTCTACCTTGAGGAGTAGTGTGTCTTTCATCATGTCAATGGTCATTCAACCAATAAGTGCAAGGGTCTTAGAAACCTTATGCAAGACCTTAAATACAAGGGTCAAGTTATCCTCAGAAACTCTAAATCCCAATCCTCCTCTAACGAAGATCTTAGAATATTTCAAGATTTATTACCCAACCATGACCAAAAGGTAGTAAATAATATTCAATATAAGAATGTTCCACCTACAAATCAAAATATGGTGAGAATAATCAATTCTTTTAATCACTTTATTTTTTTTATCATGAGGCAATAGTACAAGAATCCACCATTATATCAACCTACTAGACCTCCTTTGGTCCTTCGATCAAAAAGAGCTTATTCCTCTAGAGACCACCACTAATCATCCAATCTAACAAAGACAAGGATAATTTCAATTTTTAGTAAGAATTGGAAAGTACCCCAACCAAAATCTCTCTCCTTGAACTCTTAATGACCTCTTTGATGCATAGGAACATCCTCAAACTTTTGAGCAAAAGGTGGTTCCTCAAGGTCTAAACCCTAATTTTTCCACATCCATAGTGAGGTTTGTTAATATAAACCATGGAATAATATCATTTTATGATGATGATATTATTCCCACCTCTATGGTTGAATAACTGTCTCTCTACATAACTAGCTACATCAATGACACCGTTCTAAAGCAAATCCTTATTGATAATGGCTAATCCCTTAATGTTTGTAGCCCCAAATTCATTAGCAATTTTGGGCTAGCTCAACAAGTTGTAGAAAGATCCAATATTGTCATTAGGATGTTCGATAATGAGGAGCACAAGGCTAGCGACACCATAGTTTTACCCCTTAAAATCAAATCCATTGTTCTCAACACCCTCTTTTATATGATACATTGTAATTTATCTTATAACATCCTCCTCGGGAAGGTTATGGATCCATTTGATGTGGGTCATTTCATCAACTTTTCACTAGTATTTCAAATGTTAATATCAAGGAAAGATAATCACATTCTAGTCAATCCCAAACCCTTCACTTATTACCAAGTGGTTGAGATTAAGAATTCAAAAGCTTACCTTTACCTATTTCTTAATCCATCTTCATCAACTTATTCTTCTCCTTATGATCTTCTAATCATAGATGCATTTAGGTCATTAGCATTAAGTAATCAATTTAATGATAAAGAATCTAAAGTTTAAATTGATAATCTAATCAACTCAAACAAAAATAATTAGGGAAATCATCAACTTTTCATGGAGCTAGCCAAGCTTCCTCGTCTCCAAACCATAGGCTTACCCTTTAGGGAGAGTCAAATGATATAAATAAGAATTTCCTTCTTCATTTGTGGTAGTACTACTAATGATGAGAAAATATGTGGGAGTAACCCTCTCTCAACTCATAGATAGTACACCTCATGTTACTTGTCCAACTTGTATCCTATACCAAAATAAATGGTTTCTCATATGGGATATCAAGGAAATAGATTAGGCCTTCAGGAATAGGGAATTACAATTCCATAGAGGCTAATTTTTGGCTAGGGAACTATAGTAATTCCTCACTACTCATTTATGACTAAGAAAAAACCCTAGTCATAGGTAATCAAAGTTTTTTATATTGAAGAAGAGAAAGCCAAAATAAGTCTCAATAATCAAAACTTGTGAAAAATTATGCTCAAAGGAAAATATTGATAGATATCATGATAATGAGAGTTCCAAGGCATATTTTCTTTCAAAATAAGTTTCAATATTGAAGGTTTTACAATCCCCAATGAAACACCAACAACAAAACTGATGACCAGTCTATAATATGAGCTTGGCTCCAAAAAACAAAGATGCACTAGAAAGCTAAATTGGCACAATAAATTATGTTATAAGTAGATGAGTCAAGTTAATGCTTTTCAAACTACGAAGATAAAGGTCACCTACCAAAAAACATATCGAGTAAATCGCTGAAACATTCATTCAAGACAAAGTATGATAATGATAGTCCTAGGCCTAACAACTATTATGATCAAAGAGTACTTCATTCAATGTATAGGATCTCTAAGAAGAGTAGATAAAAATGTCAAATCCACTTATAGATAATTTTGGAAGAAAATTTTCCTGCATTATAAACTATAAATAATAGTAATATTGATTGTAAAAAGGATCAACAAGTTTGCAATTGTATTTTCTTATAGGCTTTCCTTTCAATTCTTTTTGTAAAAATAGTCAGCGCCTAAGTGGTTGTGGGTAGTTTCAAACCTAATCTTTGTAAACATTTCCTTGCATATATATATATATATATATGAAAGATTGCTATATATATCCCATTGTCCCTGCAATCCCTATTGTGCGGGAGGCACCTTCTAACAGTCTTGCCAGACCGAAGTCCCCAAGTTTTGCAACGAATTGAAAATCCAACATCACATTGCTGGACTTGATGTCTCTGTGAGCTACTTTCTGGTCCCACTCTTCATGAAGATAAACAATGGCGCTGACTATGTCACAAGCAATGCTGTACCTTCGTTCCCAGTCAAGATGACCCTGGCTATCCTCATGAATATATTTGTCCAGACTGCCATTTGAGAGGAATTCGTAGACGAAAATAAATTCGCTCTTGTCATGGTACCATCCCAAAAGCCGCACAAGGTTGCGGTGTCTCAAATTGCTGATTATGGTGACTTCCGAAACGTATTCCTTTTTCCCTTGTTGAGACCCTTGGGCTATTCTTTTCACGTCCACAGCCTCGCCTGTGGCCGGTAAGATGCCTTTGTACACGCCTCCGAAACCTCCTTGTCCAAGCTTTTGGTCTCTGCTGAAGTTTTTGGTAGCGCTGCAGAGTTCAGCATAGGAAAACTTACGCGGACCTTGAGCAAACTGTTGGTCCAGCTCTGCGTCATCCTCCTCAGATGCTTGTCCACTGTGTTTCCGTCTTCTGAGATACCATAGTCCACCAACAACTACAAAAGCGCAACTATGATAATTTAACCAAGTTATAGGACATTGGTTGTCGCTGGATTTTTGGCCGCGTAGTGTCCGACGTAAATGTTGGGGCAATTTCAATTTGACTAA
The DNA here is from genome assembly GCA_028583015.1 of Wollemia nobilis. Classification (NCBI taxonomy): domain Eukaryota; kingdom Viridiplantae; phylum Streptophyta; class Pinopsida; order Araucariales; family Araucariaceae; genus Wollemia; species Wollemia nobilis. Next base: position 128,678 of record JAQPPZ010004517.1, on the reverse strand, counting down.
AATAATAATCTAGACAACCTGAATAGTCTTAGTCTCCGTCATCGTCCTTTTTTTTTAATCTTCCTAAATCTGAAAACTCGTTCTCTTTTGAGATGAGCGTTTAATTTTATCGTGGATCTCATGCTATCTTTTGCTAATGCATAAGCAGAGTACATGTGAGAATAGTCTCGGATGTATCTTCTTTCTTGAAATTTTTTTGTGAAAGTGAGAATATGAGAATGGGTCATCACAAATTGCAATGATCCATGTTCCATGTGAAGTCCATTATCACGAATCACGATTGCCTGATTCAATGATTGTGCCGTCGAATAACCGTGATACTCGCCATTTCTTTGTTGTATCGTCTTGTTGTAGTGGTAAATCCCCGTAATTTCCGTGTCTTTGAAGGGTGAAATTTCCTCTTCTTTCCTTGACATATTGGAGAGGAATCGTTCGTTAGTCGTTCTTGTACAGAGTATGCAAGGCCACTGTAACATGTTTATCACGTAAAGACAATTGTTGTTGTTGTTTTTTTAAATGATTTAAAAAAATTAAAAATTAAAAATATAGATTTTACATGCGTATTCATTTATAATGGTAAAATAAATATATATATTAATGCTAATATAAAAGAGTTTTAAAAGTTCCAAACTTTTACATTTGTAGAAGAGAAATACTACTTTCAACATTTGAATATTATAAAATTTAGATTAAAAAGGAGTATGTTGCTTACTTAGATACAACACTTTTGATTTAATTCTATTTCATGGAGATTCAGTATTCAATATTTTTTAAATTTAATCCATCTAGTTTCTTTAGATTCTTCAAGAGCTTTAATCAATTCTCTATTAGCTTTTAGATCATATCTCCAATTCTCCCTTTCTTGAGAACTTTGCAAGCTTTTGTTTAGTCTTCATTCATCATGCAGTCTTTTTTAATCAGCTCTTGAATCTCATTTTAGTTTCCTTGAAAACTGCTCCCATGCTAATAGATCTTGTGCAACAAACAATTCTCTTAAACTTCTAACTAAGGTTATGGAAAATGGCGAATATTTACAAATTGGGTGAATATTAGGATTTCTAAAATTAGAAATTGACGAATATAAGGACCCTTGATGTCGGTCTATTCGTCTAAAATTGTTGGGATAATTTTTTCTTTGGGTTAATTTTCCACAATATATATGCAAACATCGGCATATTTGTACTCCTTGGAAATCTCTATTTGAGCCTGATCTAATGGTGGTGTTTTTATGAAGTTACAAGGTGATTTAATAGGTCAAAATTTATTCTAAATATGACCTTACTTTTTAGGGATTCAAATGCCCTAAATTTTGGTGTGAAGATGATTGATTTGATTTGCTTAGGATTCTACTTAATTAGCCTTGATTTCACTTAATATTCACTATTTTTTAAAAGTACATTTTGAGTCCAACCTCTTATGCATAACCCTGCTTCTAACTCAACAACATCAAAAATATTTTCCTTTTTTAGAGTTATAATCATCAAAGCCTCTAGAAAAAAATCATAACATACCTTGGATCCATCGATCTGAACTCCAATGTTTACCATAACATTAGTCACATCATTACCTTCTTTGCATATGCATTGGATCACAAACGATTCCATGCTTGATAGTATATTCATTACATCCTAAATTATACTTTCAATGATATAGGTATCGGTTTGCTTGGTATAGAAATTATTAATGATATTCATAGAATCTCCTTCCACTATAAGCTTCTTAACATTCATATTTTTTTCAAATCTTACTCTTGTAATCTTGGCTCTCACCTTTACTGCATGGTTTGATGCGTTTCCAAAGTTTATCGCATATCAAGATATCACTACCACTGAGCTAGATCTCAAAACCCCTCCCCCTCTAGCCTTCCTAGGATTACCTTTAGAGGCTTTGTCAAAATTTAGTTTTACCCACTTTGGGTGGAGGAGTCCATATCATCTTTCTCCTTAGCCAACTAATATGATTCCTTGTAGTTGTCAATAGTCCCATGTTCATTGTTATTTCTTACTCCAACTCATTTCCATAGATTTGGTCATCTACAAAAGTTGTATTTTAGCAATGGCAAGTTTGATACTCCTGATAATGACATCTACACTACTAGTATTATCTAGAACACTCATTTATTCCTTTCCCTCCATATCTTCCAAATGAAATGGGGTAAAAGAAAGATCCAAATTTTTTTCAATTGGGGGCTATAATAAGGGTTGACCCAACTTTCCCATAAGACATCCAAATAATTTCTTATCACCCATTTAGTTTTAAGCAACTGGAGAAGTGCATGTCAAACCTCCAAAGAAAGGGGGAAATGTACAAAAGATGATCAACTGTCTCCTCATCCCCATAACATCTATAACACCTATTAGGAATTATCATCCCTCTTCTTCTAAAATTATCCATCATCAATATCCGGTTTTGCAATGCCAACCAAAGAAAAAAAGACACCTTCGATAAGAGACCTTTAATCTAAACTCTATATGAGAAATTTTTTTTATTCTTTTTATCCTTTTCAAAAGTAAAAGCTTAGTTAACAGTAAATATTCCTTTAGGATTAGGACCCCAAAAGAAGCTATGCTCTCCCATATTGAGTTGTAGATAGTAATGTTGTAAGCTAATACTGAGAGAATTAAGCCTACTTTACATAATTGCATTAGATACTTCCAACTACAACATATGCCACACTCTACAATTATCTTCCCCCTTGATGTACTCCTCGAACATATTTCCATATTTTTGCTTTAAAGGTCTAATGATGCACTTCTGGTAATCATTAAAAATTAAAGGCCTCTCTGTGACCCATGCATCCTCCGAAAAGCGTATCTCATAACCTCTTTTGACTTGCCATATTAAAGGTTTCCATAAGACATTTCTTATTTTGGCCAAATCATTCCACAAATATGATTCATGACTATGATAGATTTAGTTCAATTTAACAATTTTTTGTTCATAAGTAATAGTAAAAATATTAGTTATCTTTTTGTGTTCATTCGAAAGCATTATTTTTTCCTTATAACAATTTAAAAGGATATATTCTACTATTGTGAGACTTTAATGGAAAATATTTTGAATCCTTCTTACGTAAATTTCATCCATTATATATTGAATGAAATAAGGATTAATCACTAAGATTTCAATTGTAGAGGTTGTAGTCATGGCATTTGGTTTGAGGAAGCCTTCTCACAAAAATTATCCTTTCAAAATGTGCCAAAAGGCTAGATTTTCCAATGAAAACATAGGCAATCAATCCATTAGTAAACCCTTGAAATTTCTAAATCTAGATCTGAGGAAAAATAAAAATGATTATCTTAATGTAGCGAATGAATCTCTATTGGTGACTCTAGACAGAGAAGGTTTAAAATATGAAGCTATATTCTACTGCTTCATGAGAGTGAGGCTTCATCTTAGAGCAATTGAATCTTTGATAGTCAAGAACTTGAATATCAAAGAAGAGTTAAGTATTAACTTCTACCCAAATGGTTATTTACTTGTTATGTTTTCTATAGAGGATGATTATGAACATGTTTTTCAAGGAATCCCTTGGTTTTATGTTTACACAAAACTTTTCATGAAGCCTTGGCATGCTAGATTTAAACTAGAGGAAGAAATGACATCCTTAGCCCTACTTTAGGTGTGGATTTTTTTCCTCCCTATAGAATTCTAAAATGAAAATACCTTCGAAGCTATACCTTAGGGGTATACATAGGGGCATCAAATATGACTCATGCATTTACAATTTTGATCTATACATGGATTTACATTTTTTTAAAATTGAAAAATACTCTTCAAGAGAAGATCAAGCTAAAGGTAGGAGATCTATGATGGGATCAATTGATTGACTATGAGAATATTCCTTTTTAGTACTAATTATGCCATGAATAAAATCATATATTTAGAATATCCTCAAAATCTACAATATTCTATAAATGAATAAGGCAACAAGGAGGGCTTTCAACTACTACCAAAAAAAGAAAACAACTAATACACAAGCAAAAATTAACATAAAAATTAGACCTAACAACATTTTTGAAAGCTTACCAATTGAAGAAAAAAGTGAGGATGGGAAAATTTTTAAGTCTCTAGAAACCCCAAGAGAAGGAAATAATGATGAAGATAAAAGAAGACTCAAAGATATTTTCATAAAGGTGGAGACCTATAGTATGCTAAACAAGGAGGTCCTTGCTCAATGTGCTTTTGAAGGTGAAGAACTTCCTTAATGACAAAGGAATGATCAACCAATGGAAGATATTTAGTCTATGAAAACTACATATATCATAGAAGAGAAAAATTTGGTAATTGTAGCATAAAATAAAGTAAAAATAAAATTCACAATGGTCAAACAAATGCTAAACAAACTAAATGTTGCAAATGTGGATCCTAACAAAAAATATAAAAATAATCCAACCAAGAAATGCTCTAGAAAATAGTATTAGAAGGATTAATGAATGGTTCTCAAACCTAGATTGATGGTCTCTTGGATACTAAGAGGAAGAAGTAATATCCATGAAGATCATCTCCTAGAATACAAGGCATCTACATTCTTCCTTCAAATAGAATAGTTAAGGAACTAGTAAGTAATGAAAAGTCTGATGTTCTTTTCATTCAAGAATCTAAAATAACATTTGATAATATAAATAGGAATAAAAATAAAATCTAGCTTTATAGCCTTGCCCTTTCAATTCATATCAAAGGTTTATGAAGGGGAGTACTCATCCTAATGGATATTTTAAAAATTGATTGTGTCATTGATGAAACTAAGAGAAACTAGATTGTAAAATTGCTAGACACTAGTTGAAAAATCAATCTCATTAGTTTTTTTGGTGCAAACAATATTGACCAAAAAACAACTTTCTAACAAAACATTGCTATATGGTTATCATAGCAAGTAGACGTACCTTGCATCATTGGGGGTAAATTTAATGTAATAAGACACATTGAAGAAAAACAAGAGGGAACAAGGAAGATTGATCAATCCAGGGTTATGCATAGTGGCGAATATTCACAAATTGGGTGAATATTAGGATTTCTAAAATTTGAAATTGGCGAATATGAGGACCCTCGACGTCGGCCCATTCGCCTAAAATTTTTAGGACCAATTTTTTCTTAGGGTCAATTTGCCATAATATATATCCAAAAATAGGCATATTTATACTCGTTGGAAATATATTTTCAAGCCTGATCTAATGGTGGTGTTTTTATGAAGTTATAAGATTATTTAATAGGTCAAAAGTGGCCCCAAAGTTGACCTTAAATTTTAGGGCTTCAAATACCCCAAATTTTGGTATGAAGATGCTCAATTTGATTTGCTTAGGATATTTCATGATTCACCTTGATTTTGATTAGGATTCACCATTTTTTTACAAGTACATTTTGAGTCCAACCCCTTATGCATAACCTTGGATCAATCCATCAAGGATTTTAAAACCTTCATCAAAGATTGTATCTTATGGAACCCTTCTATTCTAAAGACATCCACATCTAGAGAAACAAGAGACATAAGAACCAAAGGATCTTAGAGAAATTGGATATATTTCTTACTTTTATGGATTGGATCAATAGGATATATCAATTGATGTAATTTAAAGATATGTAATATGGGGGTTTGATAAATGGTCCATCAGGATATCTATTGATGTTGAAGGTAGACCTAAAATAATTTCATTTCAATTCGAGAGAATGTGGTACAGATATGGAAACTTTGATGAACTGATATTTTGAAAAGAGGAATCCCATATTTATGGAATAGCGATGCTCAAGTTTACAACCAAATTTCAAAGGGTAAAATAAATATTAAAAATTTGGAATAGAGAATATTTCAACAACATAATTGAGGGAAAAGCTCAACTAAATATTAATCTTTGAGAAATTAAGGATCTACAACATGCTTAGGATGACCCTCTTCTAGAATAATAAAAATGCTTGCTAAGTACCTTAAATGAGGTTTAATTGAAAGAAGAAATATCCTAGTAGCAAAAATTTGGAGGACAATTTAAAAAAAAAATCAATAAGAATGCAAATGTTTTTTATCATATCACCTTGGTTCATAGGGCACATAACAAAATATCAAATCTAGAATCTCCTAAGAGTTGGATAATCTCTACTCTAAGATACGTGGAAGATCATATCATGTCCATTGAGTCATTTCTATTTATAGAGGACATCAATAGGGCCAGTTTTTTGAATATATTATATTATTTGGTACATGCTAATGTACCACCTTGGGTACATATTTAGATTAGGAGTGTGAGTCTTAGATTAGGGTTTAAGTATTTACTTTAAGCAATGTAGTAAATGCATATGTATTATTGGAATATATAAAGTATTTAATAATATAAATGTGCGTCATAGTCCATGTGCACATGAGTCCATTGAATAGGAATGTGAAGAGTCATAGGAAGGTGGAAGGCCAAGAGTCACATCCCTTTATATATTGACCTTTGTGTGAGCATAGAGAGGAGGGGACAATGGAGATGCAGATGGAGAGAACCTTGTCATAGGATAAGGTAGAGTAGAGTATAGTAGAGTACACGTTAGATCCAATAGAGAACTTGTTTGGAACATGGAGTATTTGAGATCTTCATATTTTGTATGAATATACTATTTTCATGAGATTTCATTAATGACACATTTATGAGTAGTTACAAAAGTTTCTTATAATTTTTACATGCTTTCTATATTATCATTATCTTATATTCAATATTGCATGCTCATTTTATACCTTTGTGGTAATTTTTACATTAAGTATTTAGTATCAAAAGCTAACACCAATGCTCAAAATTACATGCTTAAGTTCAACACAAAATTGATCATTTTAGCTCAAAATATTTTCTTAAAACAAGTGGAAGAAAAGGAAGTGAAGTAAGCCTTAATCTAGATGAAGATCTTTAGAGTTATTGGTCCCAACAAATTTCCCCTAGGCTTATTTTAATAGTTCTAATACCTACTAAAAGATAAAATTGTAGTTGTGGTTTAAGAATCCTTCACTAGTAAGTGCATGTTGGATAAACTAAATGGTAATGCGTAAAGATTCAACGATCTACATTATGAAATGAAGGTTATTTAAATACAACATATCTTGCAACTACACTTGACCTTTAGTGAAGCTTACGTACCTTGTGTTGAGTGGTTACTCAACTTACATTCATATTATCTATAATATAATAGTTCCTAAAATACCCCTGTTATTACATCACATCTCTGACACTAGCTCTTGCTCTAGAACTTGATTTGAAGAAAAATGTTTCTAAGGTGATGTTGGAATCTCTAAATTTGAAAGACAGAAAATCCCCCCTCTCAATGTAGAGTTTATACTAGAATATTTAGGAGTGTCAAGTTCCATTGATCATGCACTCCAAGAACACACATATTACAATAACTAATACTCAACAATTCAATTCAAAAACTATATACTCCTTCAATATCTTCGTGTGAAAAATTTGTATTATCATACATTTTATGTTAACTATTAAATTAAATAGTCGCTAATATTTATCTAAAATATTAGCATAAAATCAATCTACTTCTACTTCTTTGTCCTCTTTTACTTTCCATTTCTCCTATTAAATATTTTTAGAAGAAAATTGTATTTCTTAACCAGAAAATGTTATCTTCGAATTATTAATGTAGTCTTTTCCAACCACTTGGAATTGTTGTGTTGCCTTCAAACAACCGCATGTTACACAACTTTATTGGGTCAACTCAAATAAAAAACTGACTAATGACAAAGGAAGCTAAAATGAATACGAACCATGCAATGTATCGCTTTGACGGTGTATTGCTCGATTGATCCTTCTCTACGATTTGTCGGATCTCATTTTACTTGTTTTGTCAAGCTGCCTTAAAATCCTGTGTCTCCCAAAACTTTGAACAAAACTCCTTCACGGCGGGAAATGAGTTTTCTAAGTCAATATATTGCTTCTACTTGACCTGCTCAACTGGACTCTTGGCAACCTCAAAAGTCTTCTTAAATCCGAATCCCCATATTGTTTTCACACTAGTGTTTATTTTAATGGAGATCTCATGTACTCCCTTCATGAGTGCCATAACAAAGTCTCATGCCAATGACCCAAGTATAACGTTGATCCGTCTATCACTATGATCCCAATCAAATCCGGTCGGTCGAGTGGACCCATCATCAGAACCCTCTTGCGTTCCTTTTGGATCATCACGGCAGTCGCGTTTGCGCGTAAGAATTTTTCTGACATTGTAGGTGGCCGTCGGAGCCAGAACGCTGGTGCTGATAACAATCAAACTTTTGTTCTTGTTTTGCGTGAAACGAACGATGAAAATAAGAGAATCGGTCCAGAAATGACCCACACTAATGCAAAACAACTATCACGGTGTCCCCAAGTCGATGATCCAGCCTAAGACAACACGATTTTGTTGACCTGAATTGCTGGCATTTGGAAGTTGTGGAAACTTATTTTTTGCGTAATCTAGACTACCATTATTAGATGCTACCTCTGACTTGACTAACTTGCATGCGATCTTTTATGACTCTCCCTCTTGTCCATTTTATTTTTTAATTTAAAGACGGTATTTGTCTAGGGCATAGCGTTACTTAAGCTAACAGAAAAAATTAAAATTAAGCTTGCTTTCATACAAGAATATTATATTGTTTTATGAAGTTGGTTACATCCACATTATTTTTAATAATTGTTAAGTTCTCTCAACAAACATATATCACTTTGTTATTATTGATTCAACGTGAGGGGACCACCGATCACTTGGGATTCGTATGATCGTTATTGATCTAGTGCTTACTCAAAGGATTCAGATCAAATTACTATCTTTACAATAGGAGTAACCTCGAGGTTTGAACCTAGGTCTCTTCTTGGTAAGTGTCTAGCTAGAAAAACAATTACCAATTCACCTAGCCTTTAGGGATAACTATATTATATTGTTAAAGTAAAATGTGTGAGCCGTTTAAATTTAATGTCGAGATTGTTGAAAAATAATACTTAATGTAGAAAAGTATATTATAGAAAACCAATTTTTAAAAGTGATTTTATCTTTTTAAAAATAATAAGAGTACAAATTCATAAAAAAATGGGTGGTATGGGGACACACGTCAAAGCCTATGCATGAAACCAAACCAAGGCCAAAAGGGCTTGACAAAACAAAAAATATGACAAATAGATCACTAAGAGATTTATGGCTTACATTGCAGAGCTAATAAACTGAAAATAAACAAGAGTAAAAAAGCTCTACACTGTAAAACTATAACTCTGGATAGGTCTAACTCACAAAGTGGTTGGTTCTTTGAGGCGTCTGTGTAAGTAAATCTTTCCAAGTAGACTTATGACCCCTAATATCAAATGTAAAGATTGGTTGCACCATTGAGACTCTATTGTCCTACTTCTGTTCAAGCAATGCCAATACCCCATAGTTTTTGAACCTATTGGGTTTGATACTCACCCACCAAAGTCTGAATAGGGTAAATCATTTTTCAATTAGATTGTCCCCATATGCTTTTCCTTGTCAAGAACTATGGAAATGTAGAAATTGCATAAGAGGGGGTATCCTCAAATTATTGTTCCTTCATAAAAATTGTCAACTCCATTAATGATGGCTCTATATATGGTGTTGTGCCTTTCATGGATGAGTCTTACGGAACACAAAAAATAGTCATCTATGGAATTGAAGACATTGATCTTGTGACATCTACCAACTATAGATCGAAAAAAGACATTGATTATGGAACAATAACCGAATGCTACGAGCATGTGACAACCATTGTTTGTGAATTGAAAAAACTATTGTCTATGGAGTGGGAACAACATGAAAATGAAGATTTTTATGGCGACACATAGTGGTCCAACCATTTACCTTAGATCGAGTGGTTTCCATAGGGGTGGGCACAAAATTTTAATTTGGCTTGGGATGCGATGTACACAAATAGTCCTTCACCTTATGATCGGGTGTTTGGCAATGAAAACAAGTGTTTAGAGTTTAATGTAAATCACCCATTGAGAAATGGTTACCTCCGAGACTTTAATGGTGATGGAATCAGATATATCCTTTGATAAACTTACCTCTTCACATACTTGCTTGGTCAGACGAGCATTGAAATGTTTTAGGTTCAGTGAGAACCATATAACCAAGCACACCAAAAATTTGGTCTAAACTAGTTCACAAATGAAGGGGAAGACCGAGGAACTCCACCCGAATCAAAAATTTGTTAAATTTATCTATAGAGACAATAAAATCATGGGTCCACAATAAGACAAGGAGAAAAAATATTTGTAAATGCCAAGGATTGTGTTGATAAAAAGTTGTGATATATGTAGGGTCAACAAAACAAAAAATAAAAAATTCTCTAGTAAGAATTTATACTAGTTGAATAGTAACACCATGGGGGGCCATGTTGAAGAGATATAAGCCCTCAGTAATGACTGAAGATGGATACACATAACAAAATACCTAACCAAGGTGTGTGACTCTATCTAGCTACATGCAAATTCAATAAACTTGAAAGGAAAAACATCAAGGGATGAACCCTTACCACAAGAAATTTTAGCAAAATTTATTTTTTTGGACACCCCAAAAGTGCCATTGACATGAACCATCACCCTTGTAGCACCAACACAAATAATTAGTTTTTTGGGTATGGAGGTCATGAAAAGCTCTAGAAAGAAACATAACATGACTCACACCAAAAACCCTACCAAAGAAAAACAATTTTAAAGTTAGAAATATAATTGAAAAATAGATATGTCCATGTAAAAGTAAAAAGAGATTTTAATATATATATATATATATATATATATATATATATTGAAAAATTCATTATTTTTTAAATTAGAGATGAAAATAAGGGTTTATGAAAGGTCCCCAACCTTGTATACAAGAAACGAAATTCCTTGAACAAAGTGGAAAATAAAAGCCTAAGAACAATGAAATACAACAAACTTAGTCAAAGATACAACAGAAGAACAACACAAGAAACAATAAAAATTCAACACAAAAGTTATAAATTAGAGAAATTATATTCAAAGTCTAGAGGTTGGATGATCCTTATTGTTATACTTCATTTTGGATAGGATAACAACTTCCATGTCTTCATCCTTCTTCTTTATTTGAAGCACTAGAAGATACAACATAAAAGCAACATAAGACAAAATAAAAAATTTAGTATGAAAATTAAAGCTTAGATAAACTCCATTCAAAATCAAGAGGTTAGATGATCCTAATTACTCCGCTTCATTTGGATAGGATAACAACAACTTCCAAGTCTTCATCCTTATTATTTATCTAAAGCACTAGAATATAGAACATAAAAACAACACAAAAAATAACAAACAATTCAATATAAAAGTTATAGCTTAGATAAACTAGAATTAAAATCAAAAGGTTGGATATTCCTAATTGTTTCGCTTCATTTTGGATAGGATAAACTTCCTTTCTTCATCCTTATTTATCTAAACCACTATATTTAGTTCCTCTCAATTGTCCTTCATCCTCTTCTCATTAAATTTCCACATTACTAGAGCTATATTGATTATCCAAACCTAATGCTAAAAGCACATGAGGTGGATATGAGTTCACCCATCCTTTCCTAAAAGTATGCATGATTTTCACCTCTTGAAAATATTGAAGCAATATTTTACTATCCCTTATGATTATTTCCATGATCCAACTTGGTTATCCCTTTTCAAGCAAATAGGTAATGATGCTAAGGGAGTCCCCCTCCACTACTATCTTAGAAATGTCAATTGATACCAGTTATCATTAGCTTAGCTTTAGCCACATGACTTGTTTAGGCCTCGTAATTCTCTAATTGAGATCCTATCATCCCCTTTTAAATTTATTATCATACCACCTCCTCCAGATTTTCCTAGGTTGACTTTAGATGCCCCATCAAATTTAATATAATAATATAATATAATAATACTCCACCAACAGTATATATTGCTAATAGTTCAATGCAAGAAACGCGTTATTAATAAAGGAAAAATTATAACACAAAATTACTCCGCCAATATGAAGAGTAAGAGGAGCACTTTTTGATTAACGGAATATAATATAATTAGAGACTGTTCTAGTTTAAAAATTAAAAGGAGAGACAAATAAATTATAATTCTGACGTCACACCACGTGTAATTGTGGAAAAATCGTGGAAACAAATACAATGGCCATTTTTACGCGGATTAGGAGACTGCGCCCGTCAACGACCCTGGTCATGGATCATATGAAGCGCTATTATTAAATTCTTATTGTTACCCACATGAACAGCCCAACAGTGTCAATGGCAAGCCAATCTCAGACTCCGCTTCCACTGCTTTTCTTCTTGTGTATCGCTATTCGTTTGGTTTTCGTGGCATATGCAGGAAACCTCAGCCTTGCTTTCCCTCCCCAGGCAAATGTCTCGACTTACAAAGATGCCTATTTTCAAGGGACGGTAATTCAGCTCACAAATAACGTAGCCACTGGCAACCTGGAGTCGAGCTACGGGTATGCGACATTCAACAAATTGATTCCTCTGTGGGACAACTCTTCTCAGGCTCTCGCGAATTTCACCACACACTTCCAATTCGTCCTCAGCAACGTCACCAGCAGTCAATTGATCGGGGACCCTCGCACGTCTCGACTTCAAACCCCCGGCGGACGCCACGGGCCAATGGCTTGGTCTCTTCAACCAGGTTACAGACGGAAATTCATCCAACCAGGTCGTCGCCGTCGAGTTCGACACGTTTTCGAACGACTTGTTAGATCCGGATGGCCAACATGTCGGAATCGATGTCAACTCTGTTATTTCCAAGAATACAACTTCGTTGTATGAGCTGATTAACAATGGGACAAACTGGGACGCGTGGGTGGATTACAATGGCGGAATCCAGAGGCTCGAGGTGTTTCTTTTAAGTAACCCACTGGGCTTGGAGACTAACATTTCTAAGCCGGAAAGCCCGATTTTGTCCTACAATATAGATCTCCGGAAGTTTCTTCCTGAGAATATCAAGGTCGGCCTTTCGGCATCCACGGGATCGTTATCAGAGACCCACACAGTGTCTGCCTGGAATTTTTCTTGCGAATATTCGTGGAAAATCGAAACCCCCGCCCCAAGCCCTGCGAATAATATCGCCCCAAGCCCTGCGAATAATAAAGCCTCACATGGCAGTACTGCAAATAAGAGCAACGGCACTTCTGTTGAAGTTATTTTGATTTTCGTCTGCGTAGCCGTGGCGTCCGCGTTTCTGTTCGTTGGGGGATGGTGGTACTTTAAGTGCCGCGGAGAAGCAGGCCACGAAAGCGACATGGAGTTGGACGAGTGGTTCGCTCAGGGGCCACGGAGGTTCTCCTACGCGGAGCTCAGCGCAGCTACCAGAAACTTCAGCGACGACGAAAAGCTCGGACAGGGAGGCTTCGGTGGCGTCTACAGAGGAATCCTGCCCGGCACCGACGAGGCCGTAGCCGTGAAAAGAATATCCCACGGTTCCAAGCAGGGCCGAAAGGAGTACATTTCAGAGGTCACCATAATCAGCAAGCTGAGGCATCGCAACCTCGTGCAGCTTTTGGGATGGTGCCACGAGAGGGGCGAGTTGCTTCTCGTCTATGAATTCCTGCCAAACGGAAGTCTGGATAAGTATCTTTTCGGGGAGCAGAAGGGTGGTCTGGATTGGAAGCGGAGGTACAACATTGCCTGCGATGTGGCCTCTGCTCTGGTTTATCTTCACGAGGATTGGGACCAGCGGGTCGTGCACAGAGACGTGAAGGCGAGCAACGTCATGTTGGATTCCAATTTCAATGCCAAGCTGGGAGATTTTGGCCTTGCCAGAGTGGTTGAACGTGATCATGAGGCGTCCCATACAACCGTGGTTGCGGGAACGTTTGGGTATCTGGCCCCCGAGTGTGTGGTGACGGGAAAGGCGAGTCCGGAATCGGACGTGTTCAGCTTCGGAGCAGTGAGTTTGGAAATAGCCTGCGGAAAGCGCCCTGTGGATCGGAGCTTGAGCGAGCATAACTCCAGACTGGTGGAATGGGTGTGGGATTTGTATGGACAGGGGAAAATTCTGGATGCGGCGGATGAGAGGTTGGGAGGAAATTTTAATCCGGAGGAAATGGAGCGGCTCATGGCGGTGGGATTGCTGTGTTCGCATCCAGACCCGAAAGCGAGGCCGACGATAAGAGATGTGGTCAAGATTTTGAAATTCAAAGCACCGTTACCTAATATTCCTCCGGATTTGCCCATAGCCATATATACCAGCGCTCATCGATTCGACAGTATGTCCTCGTCAACATCGACATCGTATGGGACGTCCATGACGATGAACTCTTCAAATATGGCAGGTTTATCGGAATCATCAAGCTCGTCAGCAGTAAATTCATCCTTCTTCCCGGGGCCCTCCAAGCCTCTACTATATAATACTGTATAATAGGGAAGTTCATCCTTCAAGTTCAGTTTGATAGATGTATGCCTTTTTTTTCTACTGTATAATAGGGAAGTTCATCCTTCAAGTTCAGTTCGATAGATGTATGCCTTTTTTTTTCTACTGTATAATATTGTATAATAAGGAAGTTCATCCTTCAAGTTCTGTTGGATAGATGTATGCCCTTTTTTCTACTGTAGGGAAGTTCATCCTTAAAGTTCAGTTGGATAGATGTATGCCTTTTTTCGACTGTATAATAGCGAAGTTCATCCTTCAAGTTCAGTTGGATAAATGTATGCCTTTTTTTTAGGGTAGATTAGTTGGATATGTTTCTTTCATCACAAACTCGAATCTTTAATCTCTTCCCTAGTCACCACCGCAATAGTTACACCCTGTTGCCGTCTGTTTCCATTTGTAAAAAATTTTAATGAATGGTTACACTTCACAAAATGTAATATTTTGGGGCCACTTTGACCAAGATTTTGTTGTAGAAGATTTTACGATTTATTGTGTGGCTGGTTTAACCAACTAAATTCTATATTAATATCTCAGATTTAAAGCTGGGAATGAAGATTTTAAATGTCAGTAAATAAAATTTAATAACATGTTTGCAGGTATAAATGAGTATTAATAGGATAATGGATACTTTAACATTCATAGATATTAAACAAATTAAGTCGGTAAGGAAAGATACACATCTTTATATTATTTCATAATAATATGTGATTAAATAAATATAAATTTTTTTAAATAAATAAAAAAATAATTTATTAATTTTATTTAAAAAAATTAAACGATGTAGTTTTTCGAAGAAAGTTTCATATTGATGACCTCGGTTCATATCAAGGGGAGAAAGACCTCATGTTGCTATGTCCTCTCAAAATGTTTGTACCACCCATCATACTTTGTACTACTTAAAAAATAAAAATAAACTATGTAATATAATTATAGGTTTTACGTCTTTTAAATCAAATTGTTGATTTTTATAATTTTTTTTTTTTTTTGAATTTACATGGTGGAATCGGTAGCCCGCCACGAATCCGAGCAGGCTGTCCAGCTTTTATGGTCGCCACAGTATTCTGCGCAGTTTGCCATAAAAGCCGTCACACAGATCTTCGTGCAGTCCGCCCCTATAACCACCATGCCACAATCATTTTAAACCTTTTACGCCGCTGAAAGCACCAGGAAAGGGACAAACGTTCAGTCCAGCGAGGCCCGAGATTTGAACCTTGGACCTCCGCCCCCTTATGGGGTTTGGATGAACCAATTGGTCTACACCTCGGACCCCATTTTTTATAATTTTAAACATGTTAAAAATATATATTTTTTGAATTTACATGGTGGAACCAGTAGCCATCACAAATCTCGGCAGGTTCGTTATAATATTTTGTGTCGTCTGCTCTGAAGCCATCACATAGTCCTTCGGGCAGTCCATACCTATAACCACCATGCCACAATCATCTTAAACCTTTTACGCCTTTAAAAGCACTAGGAAAAAGACAAGTGTCCAGTCCCACGAGGCCGAAATTTGAACATTGAACCTCTGCCCCTTACGGGGTTTGGTTGAACCAATTGGTCTACATCTCGAATCTACTCTATTAAAAATATTTTAAGAATATTTAAAGAGTTAAAATAATAATTAAAAGCATATTGTATTTTGTCCATAGAGTTTAGAATAATAGACAACTAGTGAAGATTTATACACTTTAAACTAAGGTTCAAATATTGTAGTTAGGTCTTAACCTTTCAAAATCAAATGATATGAGTTTAATTGGTTAGCTCATGTACTTTCAAAGAGAGGCTTAGGCACACCTTAAAATAAAGAGCACTATGTTCCTTCTTCCCACGTTTGAAGGTGGATGATGGACAAAAACAATATCCATGAGTGGAAGAGACTTATTTATGGATGATGGAAGCTTAAAATTTTGAAGTTTCTTATTTTTATAAAAATGGTGTGGTGAGTTAACATCAAAAATCATGTATGTAGTTGTTATTCCTTTGGTTTTTGTTGCCTATCCCTTCTCATCCTTCCCTTGTGCCTTCCACTACCTCCTAAGTAATATATTAAAGGAGAGTGTTCACTTGGATTTTGCCCGTCCTATAGGAGAAGGGGTTATTTTAGCACCTATAGTTATTACATATATTTATCCTTCAAAAGCCCAAAAGGATGAAGATAAATCTCTCTCCCACTAGAAGGGGTAGTATAATAATAAGCACATCATAGATGATAAAGTTACTATTTCATGCCAGACCAATAATGTAAATACTATGACAACCCTTTAAAAGCTTACTATAGGGAAACCTCAACAATCCAAACCTAAGAAACCGGTCACTAAAATAGACTAGCCACCTTTAGCTATCCTCAAACAACTTCTTGATGTCAAAATAGTAGATCTTCAAATACTTAGATCTCGAAAGGGAGAAATCCTCTTGGTTCTACCCCGAGGAGTAGTGTGTCTTTCATCATGTCAATGGTCATTCAACCAATAAGTGCAAGGGTCTTAGAAACCTTATGCAAGACCTTAAATACAAGGGTCAAGTTATCCTCAGAAACTCTAAATCCCAATCCTCCTCTAACAAAGATCTTAGAATATTTCAAGATTTATTGCCCAACCATGACCAAAAGGTAGTAAATAATATTCAATATAAGAATGTTCCACCTACAAATCAAAATATGGTGAGAATAATAAATTCTTTTAATCACTTTATTTTTGTTATCATGAGGCAATAGTACAAGAATCCACCATTAGATCAACCTACTAGACCTCCTTTGGTCCTTCGATCGAAAAGAGTTTATTCCTCTAGAGACCACCACTAATCATCCAATCTAACTAAGACAAGGATAATTTCATTTTTTAGTAAGAATTGGAAAGTACCCCAACCAAAATCTCTCTCTTTGAACTCTTAATGACCTCTTTGATGCATAGGAACTGTTGGAAATTACCATCAGTAAAAGTTAAAAATATTTGATTTTACTTGGCGTAAAGGTAACTTACCTTTACCTTACCTGGACGGCAGTGGACGGCAGCATTTGGGCGGCAAGAGAACTCAAGTTAACTTTCTTTTCCCCCAATTTCTCCTTTCCCCCTTTCTTTCTCGAATAGGTTATTTACCTTGTATTTAAGCTTTGTAACCTTTGATTCAACGTTAATTCAATTAATCCTATTTGCAAATCACTCACCTTTCACATTTGGTATCAGAGCGACACGATTCCCGAGGCGATGGGGCCCGTAGTTCGAGGCAACGACATGGATCCCGAGGCGGCCCGCAGGAGCCGAGGTGGCACGGATCCCGAGACGGCCCGTAGGAGCTGACTGGCATGTTTTTTGAGGCACTGGTGGAACTGGACGACGCGGCCCGCAGGAGCAGCAGATCCGCATGATTCCCGAGGCACTGTTGACGTGGCACCGACGCGATTCCCGAGGCGAAGCTGAGGTGGCGATCTGCTGCACGTGGCCCGAGGTGCGAGATCGACGTGGCACGATGCGTGGCGACGTGAGACTGGCACGCGGCCCGAGGAGGCTGACGAGGCAAGGTGACGTGGCGCTGGTGCGCGGCCCGAGAAGGTGACGTGGCGATCTGCAAATTGTGCTGACGTGGCACTGGTGCGCGGCCCGAGAAGGTGACGTGTCAATCTGCGCGTGCATCATCGGTGGCAAAAGGCTACGGCATTGGTGACTGCCCGCAGGCAGTCAAAGCACATTGCGTGCTTTGTTGTTTTTAAACAACAAAAACATCGCTCTGTGAGCGATGTGGGACTAATAGTCCCAAAGAATATAAAAGCTTCGCGCCGAAGCGCGAAGCCAAAACTTGCTTCGCGCTCGACGCGAAAGTCAAGAGGCGGGGAGCGCGCGTTGCTCCCGGATCAGCCCGGGTAGCGCAGCGGCTACCCTCAGCCCTGAGACCCGCGAGGTCGCAGGATCGACTCTCGGCGGGGTCGATAGAAAATCAATTTTTTTTTTAATTAATTTTTTTTAATCAAAAGAAAAACTAAGGAATAAGTTTAAAATTAAAAAAATATATATTTTTTTAGTTTTTTTTTAAACTGTTCATTAGCTTTTATAAAAAAAAAAATTTAGTTGAGTGAAATTTCCTAAGAGGAAATAAATGTGAAGTTTTTTATTGATTGAAATTTCCTAAGAGGAAATATATGTAAAGTTTAAAAAAAAAAAACTTGGAAAGTTAAATTTTTTTTTACTATTTCCTAAGAGGAAATCCTTGTAAAAGAAAATTTCTGGGAAATTTTCTTAAATGATAAGATCGGAAGGTTGTTATCATGCCCTCTGCAAGTTGTTACTGAGAACAACTCCTGAAAACTTTGATAGGAGCGTGAAAACACTAAGTCTTAATACAGTTTTTTCACAGTTGCAAAACGCGGTTATTGCACACCAGAGAAATCCTGATCAAGGATACGAAGCCGATTCAGAAGATAACTCCTTCGGCAGCAAGTTTGAACAATCTGACATAGTTGCAATTGCTGCACAAGGATCCGAATATACTCATTATAGTAATTCAGTTGAAATCCTTCAACCTCCTTCTCCTGAAATAATATTGATCAGTGACGATGATGAACAAGTCGCTGACAATTTTGTAATTGCTGAACAAGTTTGAGTTGTTCATGATTGTAAATCAAGCAGGGCTTGATAGTTTGTAAAGTCTTTTTGCAATAAGACTATAAAAGAGAGGTTTCTTGTTTTAGTAGATTAAAAAATGGGATCACATAATAATCTACCAATTCCCGAATTCATAGGGGATAATTATGAGTACTGGTCCATCAAGATGAGGACATTACTCATCGAAAAAGGACTATGGGATATTATTGAAGACGGTTACATTGCTCCAACAGATTGGACTACTTTAAGTGCAAATGATAAAAAGATCTACAAAGATGCACAGAAAAATAATTCATTTGCCTTATACCATCTTCAATCAGCATTAGATCCTAGTATCTTTCCAAGAATTGCATCTTACTTAACTGCTATAGATGCATGGAATGCCTTGAAAGAAGGATTCCAAGGAAGTGATAAAGTAAAGCAAGTCAGGCTTCAGACTTTGAAAAGAGATTTTGAAAATCTCATAATGAAGGACAATGAAAGAGTTGGAGACTATTGTGTTCGTGTTAAAGCAGTAGTTGATATGATGCAAACTTTAGGTGAAGACACAAAAAATGAAACAATTGTGAAGAAAGTGTTGCGAACACTTCTTCCTAAGTGGAATCACATTGCAATCATAATTGAAGAATCCAAAGATCTTTCTACTCTTACATTTGATAGTTTGATTGGATCATTAACATCACATGAAGAGCGACTTCAAGGTGCACCTTCAACAAGCTATGGAGGTGATGACAAAGCCTTCACTTCGAATGAAAGTGTAAGACGAGGACAAGGAAGAGGACGAGGCAGAGGACAACAACAAAGAGGCAAGGGCCAAAGCAACTCCTACAGAGGAGGTAATCCAAACAGAGGTGGAAATCAAAATAGAGGAGCCAATCAGAACCAAAGCGGCAATGCAGGCCGTGGAAATCAAGGACGAGGAAGTAATAAGCCTAAAACAACATGTTTCAATTGTGGGAAACAAGGCCACTTCGCTCGTGATTGCTGGTCAAAGTCTTCAAAAGATCAAAGCAGTCAATATGGCTCATTCTACGGAGAAGAAGAAGGTCCACCAAATCTTTTTTTCTCTTATGGACAGCCAGATCAAAATCTAAATGATACATGGATTCTGGATACTGGTTGCTCCAACCACATGAGTGGCAAAGAAAATCTCTTTGCTACATTAGATTCAAATTACAAATCTCAAGTTAAGTTAGGGGATAATAAATCCTTGCAAATTGAAGGCATAGGAGCTATGGAAGTTCCCACAAAAGAAGGTATTAAAAATGTGAATGACATATACTATACTCCACAGCTACAACACAATTTGTTAAGTGTTGGCCAAATGATGGAGAAGCATTACAAATTAGTTTTTGATGAAAGAAAATGTACAATCTTTGATAAAAACAATTGTAACCGGGTCATCACATAAGTCCCTATGACAAAGAATAGGTTGTTCCCTCTAAAGTTTGGTGAGCCAGGGGGAGCTCAACTTGCAAACATTGCTATTACAAATCCAAGTGAATTGTGGCACTTGAGATATGGTCACCTCAATTCCGCTAGCTTGAAAATGTTAACATCACAAGCTATGGTGACAGGACTACCAAAAATACCGTAACATAAAAAGGTATGCGAAGCATGTGCTTTGGGAAAGCACTCTGCAACGAAGTTTCCAAGAGGCAGAGCGTGGAGAGCAAGCTATCCTCTTCAGCTAGTACATTCGGACATCCGTGGTCCAATGCAAACAAAGAGTCTTGGAAACAATTCTTATTTTCTAACATTCATAGATGATTATTCTAGAATGTGTTGGTTGTATTTTCTGAAACACAAAGATGAAGCATTTGATTGCTTCATAGACTTCAGAAATAATGTAGAAAAGCAAAGTGACTACTATGTCAAATGTCTTCGCACTGATAAAGGAGGAGAGTACTCCTCAAATGAATTTCTTCATTATTGTAAGCAAAATGGGATAAAAAGGCAGTTCACCACCGCCTACACCCCACAAAGCAGAACGGTGTGGCTGAGAGAAAGAACCGCACCCTTGTTGAAATGGCACGAACAATGCTTCAGGCAAAACATCTCACAAACAACTATTGGGCAGATGCAATGAGAACAAGTGCATATATTCTAAATAGAAGTCCGACTTCTAGTTTAGATGGTATCACTCCTTATGAAGGATGGTACGGTAAGAAACCAAATGTCAAACATTTCAGAGTATTTGGTTCTTTAGCTTATGCACACATTCCCTGAGGAGAAGCGAAAGAAGCTTGATCCAAAGAGTCAAGCATGTGTTTTTGTAGGGTATTGTGATTCAACCAAAGGGTATAGATTGTACAATCCCACGACACATAAAATCATTATCTCCAGGGATGTAATTTTTGATGAAGGGGGAGAATGGGGTCATAAAAAATTTGTTGATTTTGACTCTAATTCGGACAAGTACCTCCCATAATGGTACAACCCAAGAAAAGCAGTCCTCCTCCACAGATTCCACATCAGGAAACTTCATCAAGTACATCAAGTGGTACACCAAGTCCAAGAAGGAATTTGTTGGCACCCCCAAATTCTCCAAAATGATTCCAAAGATCTGTAAGCGCTCCAAGTCCGATGGATATTGATTCAGTTTCTCAAAGGAAAGAGACAAATAGAGGAAAGCGCATACTACATAGTCATCCATCTTCTCAAATGTTGGATAGGAATTTCCAACAAAGATACACTAGGAGTCAAGCTAGTGAGATGGATGACATTTTGTCAAGACTTGAAAATCTTCAAATGTCATGGGATGATGAGTCTCATGAACCAAGGGGTGATGTAGTCAATTATGCTTTGTTGGTTGCTGCACAGCTAGAACCTTCTAGCTATGAAAAAGCATGCACTGAAAATATATGGCAGGATGCCATGGAAGAGGAAATATCCTCTATTGAAAAGAATGATACTTGGGAGCTTGTGAAGCTTCCCAAGGGAAAAAAATGTGTTGGATGTAAATGGGTCTATAAGACCAAATTCAATGCTGATGGAAGCATTGAAAGGCACAAGGCGAGATTAGTAGCTAAAGGTTTTACTCATAAATATGGAATAGATTATGAGGAAACTTTTGCTCCAGTTGCTCGACAAGAAACAATTAGAACTGTTCTTTCCTTGGCAGCCCATAAAGGATGGAAGATTCAACACATGGATGTGAAAAGTGCATTTTTAAATGGATACCTGACGTAAGAGGTGTATGTTCAACAACCTCAAGGTTTCCAAGAACCAGGAAAAGAGAACCTTGTTTATAAATTGAAAAAAGCACTATATGGCCTCAAGCAAGCACCAAGAGCATGGTACTCAAGAATTGATGGCTATTTCAGCAAATATGGTTTCACAAAAAGCAAGAGTGAACCAACATTATACTACCTAAAAATGGAGTAGATATCCTCATAGTTTGTTTATATGTGGATGATCTAATATTCATGGGTAGTAATGATAAAATGAATATGGAGTTCAAAAACTCCATGATGAATCAGCTTTGAGATGAAGGATCTCGGATTAATGAGATACTTTCTAGGAATGGAAGTACATCAATCAAAGAATGGGATCTTCATATGTCAACAGAAATATGCTCATGACATGATCAAGAAATTTGCTATGCAGAAGTGCAAATCAGTCGCAACACCAACCGGACATGGAATCCAACTAAGCAAAGAAGATGGAGCACCTAATGTTGACTTGACCAATTACGTAAGCATGGTTGGGAGTTTAATGTTTCTCACCAACACTAGGCCGTATATACAAGATGTTGTTTCTCTTGTATCACGATTTATGGCATGCCCATCCGAGCTGCATCTTCAAGCAACCAAACGAATTTTACGATATGTAAAAGGTACATTGGATTTTGGAATCCATTACCACAAGTCTAACTCTGTGAAGTTATTTGGTTATAGTGACAACGATTGGGGCAGTAATATAGATGACAAAAAATCTACATCGTGGAACTGTTTTAGTCTAGGATCAGGACTAATAACTTGGAGTTCCAAGAAGCAATCTGTTGTAGCATTATCATCTACATAAGCTGAGTACATAGCCATTACTCATGCAAGTACTCAGATCCTCTGGTTGAGGAAAATCCTTGAAGAGATTGGCAAAAAACAAATTGGTCCAACCAAACCGAATTGTGATAATATAAGTGCCATACAGCTTGGCATATAATCTGATCCACCACAAAAGGTCAAAACACTTTGATATGAAGTATCACTTCATAAGAGATATGGTGGAACAGCAGACAGCTTGAGCTTCAATATTGTAGCACTTTGGATAATCTAGCAGTACATCTTCACCAAAGGCATGGCTAAAGCTCAATTTATAAAGCCGAGAGACTATATTGTTAGTCCTCTCAACTTTAAGGGGGAGAATGTTGGAAATTACCATCGCAAAAGTTAAAAATATTTGATTTTACTTGGGGTAAAGGTAACTTACCTTTACCTTACCTCGGACGGCAAGTGGACTGCAAGCATTTGGGCGGCAAGAGAACTCAAGTTAACTTTCTTTTCCCCCAATTTCTCCTTTCCCCCTTTCTTTCTCGAATAGGTTATTTACCTTGTATTTAAGCTTTGTAACCTTTGATTCAACGTTAATTCAATTAATCCTATTTGCAAATCACTCACCTTTCACAGGAACATCCTCAAACTTTTGAGCAAAAGGTGGTTCCTCAAGGTCTAAACCCTAATTTTTCCACATCCATAGTGAGGTTTGTTAATATAAACCATGGAATAATATCATTTTATGATGATGATATTATTCTCACCTCTATGGTTGAATAAATGTCTCTCTACATAACTAGCTATGTCTCTCTACATAACTAGCTATATCAGTGACACCGTTCTAAAGTAAATCCTTATTGATAATGGCTAATCTCTTAATGTTTGTAGCCCCAAATTCATTAGCAATTTTGGGCTAGCTCAACAAGTTGTAGAAAGATCCAATATTGTCATTAGGATTTTCGATAATGAGGAGCACAAGGCTAGCGACACCATAGTTTTACCCCTTAAAATCAAATCCATTGTTCTCAACACCCTCTTTTATATGATACATTGTAATTTATCTTATAACATCCTCCTCGGGAAGGTCATGGATCCATGTGATGTGGGTCATTTCATCAACTTTTCAGTAGTATTTCAAATGCTAATATCAGGGAAGATAATCACATTCTAGTCAATCCCAAACCCTTCACTTATTACCAAGTGGTTGAGATTAAGAATTCAAAAGCTTACCTTTACCTATTTCTTAATCCATCTTCATCAACTTATTCTTCTCCTTATGATCTTCCAATCATAGATGCATTTAGGTCATTAGCATTAATTAATCAATTTAATGATAAAGAATCTAAAGTTTAAATTGATAATCTAATCAACTCAAACAAAAATAATTAGGGAAATCATCAACTTTTCATGGAGCTAGCCAAGCTTCGTCCAAACCATAGGCTTACCCTTTAGGGAGAGTCAAATGATATAAATAAGAATTTTCTTCTTCATTTGTGCTAGTACTACTAATGATGAGAAAATATGTGGGAGTAACCCTCTCTCAACTCATAGATAGTACACCTCATGTTACTTGTCCAACTTGTATCCTATACCAAAATAAATGGTTTCTCATATGGGATATCAAGGAAATAGATTAGGCCTTCAGGAATAGGGAATTAGAATTCCATAGAGGCTAATTTTTGGCTAGGGAACTATAGTGATTCCTCACTACTCATTTATGACTAAGAAAAAACCCTAGTCATAGGTAATCAAAGTTTTTTATATTGAAGAAGAGAAAGCCAAAATAAGTCTCAATAATCAAAACTTGTGAAAAATTATGCTCAAAGGAAAATATTGATAGATATCATGATAATGAGAGTTCCAAGGCATATTTTATTTCAAAATAAGTTTCAATATTGAAGGTTTTACAATCCCCAATGAAACACCATCAACAAAACTGATGACCAGTCTATAATATGAGCTTGGATCCAAAAAACAAAGATGCACTAGAAAGCTAAATTGGCACAATAAATTATGTCATAAGTAGATGAGTCAAGTTAATGCTTTTCAAACTAAGAAGATAAAGGTCACCTACCAAAAAACATATCGAGTAAATCGCTCAAACATTCATTCAAGACAAAGTATGATAATGATAGTCCTAGGCCTAACAACTATTATGATCAAAGAGTACTTCATTCAATGTATAGGATCTCTAAGAAGAGTAGATAAAAATTTCAAATCCACTTATAGATAATTTTGGAGGAAAATTTTCTTGCATTATAAACTATAAATAATGGTAATATTGATTGTAAAAAGGATCAACAAGTTTGCAATTGTATTTTCTTATAGGCTTTCCTTTCAATTCTTTTTGTAAAAATAGTCAGCGCCTAAGTGGTTGTGGGTAATTTCAAACCTCTATGTTTGACATAATCTTTGTAAACATTTCCTTGCTTATATATATATGAAAGATTGCTATATATCCCATTGTCCCTGCAATCCCTATTGTGCGGGAGGCACCTTCTAACAGTCTTGCCAGACCGAAGTCCCCAAATTTTGCAACGAATTGAAAATCCAACATCACATTGCTGGACTTGATGTCTCTGTGAGCTACTTTTTGGTCCCACTCTTCATGAAGATAAACAATGGCGTTGACTATGTCACAAGCAATGTTGTACCTTTGTTCCCAGTCAACATGACCCTGGATATCCTCATGAATATATTTGTCCAAACTGCCATTTGAGAGTAATTCGTAGACGAAAATAAATTCGCTCTTGTCATGGTACCATCCCAAAAGCCGCATAAGGTTATGATGTCTCAAATTGCTGATTATGGTGACTTTCGAAACGTATTCCTTTTTCCCTTTTTGAGACCCTTGGGCTATTCTTTTCACATCCACAGCCTCGCCTGTGGCCGGTAAGATGCCTTTGTACACGCCTCCGAAACCTCCTTGTCCAAGCTTTTGGTCTTTGCTGAAGTTTTTGGTAGCGCTGCAGAATTTAGCATTGGAAAACTTACGCAGACCTTGAGCAAACTGTTGGCCCAGCTCTGCGTCATCCTCCTCAGATGCTTGTCCACTGTGTTTCCGTCTTCTGAGATACCATAGTCCACCAATAACTACAAAAGCGCAACTATGATAATTTAAGAAAGTTATAGGACATTGGTTGTCGCTGGATTTTTGGCCGCGTAGTGTCCGACTGATGCAGGAGCATCAAGTGACAGCAGAGCCATTTTCAAAAAATGGCTAAGGAAGATGTCGCGATTTCGTGACATGTCGCAAAATCACGACCAAAGGAGGAGAGAGAAGTTGTGGAGAAAAGATGTCGTGATATCATGACATTTCGCATTATCATGACCCGAAGAAGAGAAAATGCAGTGAGAAGAAATACTATCGCTATATCGTGATAGGAAAAGTGTCACGATATCGTGACCGAGAAAGGAGAGAGAAGACGATGAGAGGGAAAAGCTGTCGCAATATCGCAACAGAAAAATTATTGCGATATCACGATTGAAATAGGAGAAAGAAAGCACAGAGGAGAAGATGTCGTGATATCGTGACCGAAGGACGAGAAAAGAAGCCCAGGGAGGAAGATGTTACGATTTTACGACATGTCACATTTTCGCGACCAGAAGGCAAAGAAGAAGCCAAGGGAGGAAGATGTCACGATTTCATGAAATGTCACATTTTCACGACTAGAAGGCGAAGAAGGATCCAGCGGAGGAAAATGTCGCGATTTTGCGACATGTCGCATTTTTGCGACCAGGAGGCGAAGAAGGAGCCAGCGGAGGAAAATGTCACGATTTCGCAACATGTCACATTTTCGTGACCCGAAGAAGTGAGAGGAAGTAGAAAGGATAAGATGTCGTGATTTTGTGACCCAAAGAGGAGAGAGAAGGCGATGGAGCAGAAATGTCACGATATCATGACATGTCGTATTTTTGTGATGCAAGGATAGAGAAGGGGCTAGAGACCGAAAGGTGTCGCGATATCATGACCTGTCATATTTTCATGCCCAAAGGGAAAGCCGAAGATGAAGAGTCAAAAAGGTAGACGTTTCAAATACCAGGATAACGAAGCGGCACATGGAAACAAAACGAAAGGTTCTAAAAGAGGAAACGAAGGGCCACTAGATGGAAAGTAGATCATCACACCAAAAAATTATAAAAATGGAAAGCAGAGTCATGCACAGGGGTCGGAGAACCGTAGCAGGGTTGCAGTTGCGAGGCCAGAGGGCCATCTTGGCCCTACTTGCATTGTTTTTCTTCTAGACGAGCTTGAGGTTCTTGGGTAATGTAGACAGATCATCGAGCATGAGGCAGTCTACACCAGGTTCCATGGAGATGGAAGACCGCAAAACAAATCATTGAGCGTGAGGTAGTTTTGGATTGTGTTTTCTTCTAGAGAAAGCTCAAAGTTCCTAGGTAGTGTAGGCAGATCATCGAGCATGAGGCAGTCTACACCAAGATCATGCATGTCGGAGGACAACAAAGAAAGCGGTGCGTGAAGTTTCTTCCAGATAGGAAGTTGATGGCTGTGGCCATTATTTTGTAATTTTTATTGCAGACTGTAGAGGGTCAGGGCCTCTATAAAAACCCAATGAATGTAATGAGAAAGCATGGAGAGCCAGAGATTGCATAGTAAATGTAAAGCCTGCGGGCTGTTGTTGTAAACTGTAATAAATAAACTTGAAAATATTGATGAAAATTTTGAGTTTTGTAGACGCAATTTTTGGCCCCCCATCAAGTGGTATCAGAGCCATAATATTTTGAGTGTGTAAGCAGAGTGCTGAACGTGAGGCAACTTGCACCAGGATCTATGGAAGAATGGTGAGAAGACAAAGAGAGTGGGTTGATTAGAAAGAGTTGAGTCCCTGTGTGACAGAACAATGCAAAAGTGAAGGTCACTTCTCCATCAACCCTAGGTGTCTGATGCAGGAGCATCCAATGGCCTCTGATGTAGGAGCATTTTTGAAAAATGGCTAAGGAAGGAAGATGTCACGATTTTGTGACATGTCATGAAATTGCGACCAAAGGAGGAGAGAGAAGCTATAGAGAAAAGATGTCACGATATCGTGACATGTTGCGTTATCATGACCCAAAGAAGAGAAAAGGCAGCGAGAAGAAATACTGTCGCGATATCGCGACAGGAAAAGTGTTGCGATATCGCGATCAAGGAGAGAGAAGACAATGAGAGGGAAAATCTATCACGATATCACGATAGAAAAAGTGTCACGATATCATGATCAGAATAGGAGAAAGAAAGCGTGGAGGAGAAGATGTCACGATATCACGATCGAAGGACGAAAAAAGAAGCCCAGGGAGGAAGATGTCACGATTTCATGACATGTTGCATTTTCGCGACCAAAAGGTGAAGAAGAAACCAAGGGAGGAAGATGTCGTGATTTTTTGACATGTCGCATTTTCACGACCAGAAGGCGAAGAAGGAGCCAGCGGAGGAAAATGTCACGATTTCGTGATATGTCGCATTTTCATGACCAAGAGGCGAAGAAGGAGCTAGCAGAGGAAAATTTCACGATTTCATGACATGTTGCATTTTCACGACCCAAAGAAGCGAGACGAAGTAGAGAGGATAAGATGTGATTTCATGACATGTCACATTTTCGCGACCCGAAGAGGAGAGAGAAGGCAATGGAGCAGAAATGTCGTGATATAGCGACATGTATTTTCATGATGTAAGGACAGAGAAGGGGCCAGAGACCGAAAGGTGTCACGATATCGTGACCTGTCATATTTTCACGCTCAAAGGGAAATTCGAAGATGAAGAGTCAGAAAGGTAGACGTTTTTAATACCAGGATAATGAAGCATCACGAGAAGACGAAACGAAAGGTTTTGGAAGAGGAAACGAAGGGCCACCATATGGAAAGTAGATCGTCGCACCCAAAAATTATAAAAATGGAAAGCAGAGTTGTGTACAGGGGTCGGAGAACCGCAGCAAGGTTGCAGTTGCGAGGCCAGAGGGCCATCCTGGCCCTACTTGCATTGTTTTTCTTCCAGATGAGCTTGAGGTTCCTAGGTAGTGTAGACAGATCGTCGAGCGTGAGGCAGTCTGCACCAGGTTCCATGGAGACAGAAGACCATGAAACAGATCGTCGATCATGAGGCAGTTTTAGACTGTGTTTCCTTCCAGAGAAAGCTCAAAGTTCCTAGGTAGTGTAGACAGATCATCGAGCGTGAGGCAGTCTACATCAAGATCGTGCATGTCGAAGGACGACAGAGAAAGAGATGCGTGAATTTTATTCCAGATGGGAAGTTGATGGCTATGACCATTATTCTGTAATTTTGATTACAGACTGTAGAGGGTCGGGGCCTCTATAAAAACCCAGTGAATGTAATGAGAAACCATGGAGAGCCAGATATTGCATAGTAAATGTAAATCCTGCGGGCTGTTGCTGTAAACTGTAATAAAGAAACTTGGAATGAAAAATTTGAGTTTTGTAGATGCAATTTTTGGCCCCCCATCACCGATGTAAATTTTGGGGCAATTTTAATTTGACTAAAATAATAATCTAAACAACCTGAATAGTCTTAGTCCCCATCATCATCCTTGTTTTTAATCTTCCTAAATCTGAAAACTCATTCTCTTTTGAGATGAGCGTTTAATTTTAGTGTGGATCTCATGCTATCTTTTTTAATCAGCTCTTGAATCTCATTTTAGTTTCCTTGAAAACTGCTCCCATGCTAATAGATCTTGTGCAACAAACAATTCTCTTAAGGCTTTGAAACTTCTAACTAAGGTTATGGAAAATGGCGAATATTTACAAATTGGGTGAATATTAGGATTTCTAAAATTAAAAATTGACGAATATAAGGACCCTTGATGTCGGTCCATTCATCTAAAATTATTGGGATAATTTTTTCTTTGGGTCAATTTGCCACAATATATATGCAAACATCGGCATATTTGTACTCCTTGGAAAGCTCTTTTTGAGCCTGATCTAATGGTGGTGTTTTTATGAAGTTATAAGGTGATTTAATAGGTCAAAATTTATTCTAAATATGACCTTACTTTTTAGGGATTCAAATGCCCCAAATTTTGGTGTGAAGATGATTGATTTGATTTGCTTAGGATTATCCTTAATTCACCTTGATTTCACTTAATATTCACTATTTTTTAAAAGTACATTTTGAGTCCAACCTCTTATGCATAACCCTACTTCTAACTCAACAACATCAAAAATATTTTCCTTTTTTAGAGTTATAATCATCAAAGCCTCTAGAAAAACATCATAACATACCTTGGATCCATCGATCTGAACTCCAATGTTTACCATAACATTAGTCACATCATTACCTTCTTTGCATATGCATTGGATCACTAATGATTCCATGCTTGATAGTATATTCATTACATCCTAAATTATACTTTCAATGCTCTAGGTATTGGTTTTCTTGGTATAGAAATTATTAATGATATTCATAGAATCTCCTTCCACTATAAGCTTCTTAACATTCATATTTTTTTCAAATCTTACTCTTGTAATCATGGCTATCACCTTTACTACATGGTTTGATGTGTTTCCAAAGTTTATCGCATATCAAGATATCACTACCACTGAGCTAGATCTCAAAACTCCTCCCCCTCTAGCCTTCCTAGGATTACCTTTAGAGGCTTTGTCAAAATTTAGTTTTACCCACTTTGGGGGAAGGAGTCCATATCATCTTTCTCCTTAGCCAACTAATATGATTCCTTGTAGTTGTCAATAGTCCCATGTTCATTTTTATTTCTTACTCCAACTCATTTCCATAGATTTGGTCATCTACAAAAGTTGTATTTTAGCAATGGCAAGTTTGATACTCCTGATAATGACCTCTACACTACCAGTATTATCTAGAACACTCATTTATTCCTTTCCCTCCGTATCTTCCAAATGAAATGGGGTAAAAGAAAGATCCAATTTTTTTTCAATTGGGGGCTATGATAAGGGTTGACCCAACTTTCCCATAAGACATCCAAAGACTTTCTTATCACCCATTTAGTTTTAAGCGACTGGAGAAGTGCATGTCAAACCTCCAAAGAAATGGGGAAATGGAAAAAAGATGATCAACTGTCTCCTCATCCCCATAACATCTATAAAACCTATTAGGAATGATCATCCGTCTTCTTCTAAAATTATCCATCATCAATATCCAGCTTTGCAATGCCAACCAAAGAAAAAAAGACACCTTCGATAAGAGACCTTTAATCTAAACTCTATGTGAGAAATTTTTTTATCCTTCTTATCCTTTTCAAAAGTAAAAGCTGAGTTAACAGTAAATATTCCTTTAGGATTAGGACCCCAAAAGAATCTATCCTCTCCTATATTGAGTTGTAGATAGTAATGTTGTAAGCTAATATTAAGATAATTAAGCCTACTTTACATAATTGCATTAGCTCCTTCCAACTACAACATGTGCCACACTCTACAATTATCTTCCCCCTTGATGTACTCCTCAAACATATTTCCATATTTTTACTATAAAGGTCTAATGATTCACTTCTAGTAATCATTAAAAATTAAAGGCCTCTTTGTGACGCATGCATCCTCCGAAAAGCGTATCTCATCACCTCTTTCGACTTGCCATATTAAACCTTTCCATAAGACATTTCTTATTTTGTCCAACTCATTCCACAAATATGATTCATGACTATGATAGATTTAGTTCAATTTAACAATTTTTTGTTCATAAGTAATAGTAAAAATATTAGTTATCTTTTTGTGTTCATTCGAAAGCATTATTTTTTCCTTATAACAATTTAAAAGGATATATTCTATTATTGTGAGACTTTAATGGAAAATATTTTGAATCCTTCTTACGTAAATTTCATCCATTAAATATTGAATGAAATAAATATTAATCACTAAGATTTCAATTCTAGAGATTGTAGTCATGGCATTTGGTTTGAGGAAGCCTTCTCACAAAAATTATCCTTTCAAGATGTGCCAAAAGGCTAGATTTTCCAATGAAAACATAGGCAATCAATTCATTAGTAAACCCTTGAAATTTCTAAATCTAGATCTGAGGAAAAATTAAAATGATTATCTTAATGTAGCGAATGAATTTCTATTGGTGACTCTAGACAGATAAGGTTTAAAATATGAAGCTATATTCTACTACTTCATGAGAGTGAGGCTTCATCTTAGAGCAATTGAATCTTGGATAGTCAATAACTTGAATATCAAAGGAGAGGTAAGTATTAACTTCTACCCAAATGGTTATTTACTTGTTATTTTTTCTATAGAGGATGATTATGAACAAGTTTTTCAAGGAATCCCTTGGTTTTATGTTTACACAAAACTTTTCATGAAGCCTTGGCATGCTAGATTTAAACTAGAGGAAGAAATGACATCCTTAGCCCTACTTTGGGTGAGGATTTTTTTCCTCCCTATAAAATTCTAAAATGAAAATACCTTCGAAGCTATACCTTAGGGGTATACATAGGGGCATCAAATAGGACTCATGCATTTACAATTTTGATCTATACATGGATTTACATTTATTTAAAATTGAAAAATACTCTTCAAGAGAAGATCAAGCTAAAGGTAGGAGATCTATGATGGGATCAATTGATTGACTATGAGAAAATTCCTTTTTAGTACTAATTATGCCATGAATAAAATCATATATTTAGAATATCCTCAAAATATACAAAATTCTATAAATGAAGAAGGCAACAAGGAGGGCTTTCAACTACTACCAAAAAAAGAAAAAAACTGATACACAAGAAAAAATTAGCATAAAAATTAGACCTAACAACATTTTTGAAAGCTTACCAACTGAAGAAAAAAGTGAGGATGGGAAAATTTTGAAGTCTCTAGAAACCCCAAGAGAAGGAAATAATGATGAATATAGAAGAAGACTCAAAGATATTTTCATAAAGGTGGAGACCTATAGTATGCTAAACAAGGAGGTCCTTGCTCAATGTGCTTTTGAAGGTGAAGAACTTCCTTAATGACAAAATAATGATCAACCAATGGAAGATATTTAGTCTATGAAAACTACCTATATCATAGAAGAGAATAATTTGGTAATTCCAGCATAAAATAAAGTAAAAATAAAAGTCTCAATGATCAAACAAATTCTAAACAAACTAAATGTTGCAAATGTGGATCCTAAAAAAAAAATATAAAAATAATCCAACCAAGAAATGCTCTAGAAAATAGTATTAGAAGGATTAATGAATGGTTCTCAAACCTAGATTGATGGTCTCTTGGATACTAAGAGGAAGAAGTAATATCCATGAAGATCATCTCCTAGAATACAAGGCGTCTACATTTTTCCTTCAAATAGAATAGTTAAGGAACTAGTAAGTAATGAAAAGTCTGATGTTCTTTTCATTCAAGAATCTAAAATATCCTTTGATAAAATAAATACAAATAAAAATAAAATCTAGCTTTATAGCCTTGCCCTTTCAACTCATATCAAAGGTTTATCAAGGGGAGTACTCATCCTAATGGATATTTTAAAAATTGATTGTGTCATTGATGAAACTAAGAGAAACTAGATTGGAAAATTGCTAGACACTAGTTGAAAAATAAATCTCATTAATTTTTTGGGTGCAAACAATATTGACCAAAAAACAACTTTCTAACAAAACATTGCTATATGGTTATCATAGCAAGTAGACGTACCTTGCATCATTGGGGGTAAATTTAATGTAATAAGACACATTGAAGAAAAACAAGAGGGAACAAGGAAGTTTGATCAATCTAGGGTTATGCATAGTGGCGAATATTCACAAATTGGGTGAATATTAGGATTTCTAAAATTGGAAATTGGTGAATATGAGGACCCTCGACGTCGGCCCATTCGCCTAAAATTTTTAGGACCAATTTTTTCTTAGGGTCAATTTGCCATAATATATATCCAAACATAGGCATATTTATACTCGTTGGAAATCTCTTTTCAAGCTTGATCTAATGGTGGTGTTTTTATGAAGTTATAATATTATTTAATAGGTCAAAAGTGGCCCCAAAGTTGACCTTACATTTTAGGGCTTCAAATACCCCAAATTTTGGTATGAAGATGCTCAATTTTATTTTCTTAGGATTCTTCATGATTCACCTTGATTTTGATTAGGATTCACCATTTTTTTACAAGTACATTTTGAGTCCAACACCTTATGCATAACCCTGGATAAATCCATCAAGGATTTTAAAACCTTCATCAAAGATTGCATCTTATGGAACCCTTCTATTCTAAAGACATCCACATCTAGAGAAACAAGAGACATAAGAACCAAAGGATCTTAGAGAAATTGGATATATTTCTTACTTTTATGGATTGGATCAATAGGATATATCGATTGATGTAATTTAAAGATTTGTAATATGGGGTTTTGATAAATGGTCCATCAAGATATCTATTGAGGTTGAAGGTAGACCTAAAATAATTCCATTTCAATTTGAGAGAATGTGGTACATATATGGAAACTTTGATGAACTGATATTTTGAAAAGAGGAATCCCATATTTATGGAATAAAGATGCTCAAGTTTACAACCAAATTTCAAAGGGTAAAATAAATATTAAAAATTTGGAATAGAGAATATTTCAACAACATACTTGAGGGAAAAGCTCAACTAAAAATTAATCTTTGAGAAATTAAGGATCTACAACATGCTTAGGATGACCCTCTTCTAGAATAATAAAAATGCTTGCTAAGTACCTTAAATGAGGTTTAATTGAAAGAAGAAACATCCTAGTAGCAAAAATTTGGAGGGCAATTGTAAAAAAAATCAATAAGAATGCAAATGTTTTTTATCATATCACCTTGGTTCATAGGGCACATAACAAAATATCAAATCTAGAATCTGCTAAGAGTTGGATAATCTCTACTCTAAGATACGTGGAAGATCATATCATGTCCATTGAGTCATTGCTATTTATAGAGGACATCAATAGGGCCAATTTTTTGAATATATTATATTATTTGGTACATGCTAATGTACCACCTTGGGTACATCTTTAGATTAGGAGTGTGAGTCTTAGATTGTTAGAATCCTCAATCCTAACATTATTAGTTAGTATTATTAATCATTTAATTATTATATTATTAACCTATAAAGTGAACCATCACAACCCTTCATAACGTGAACCATCACGTCTCTTCATACGTGAACCATCATGTCTCTTCACCAATGTAGTTTTAGGGTAGATATATATATTAGGTTGTCCATCCATATCAAATCATCCAAGAAGAAGAATAAGAATAAGAATCATAGATTCCAAGGAGGGAGCCCCCTATAGTGGCAAAATGATTACAAGGGAGCCCCCTTTGAGTGGCCTATGATTACATTTATAGTAAGACCTTGAGGTCTTACCATTTGGTATTAGAGCCATGTGGGACCCAGTCATGTGGGAATTGCTCAAATATCTTCATCAAATCACTTTTGTGTGTGAGTATCAAACTCGGTTTGAGGATATCACCAAACACAACACAAGATTGGATGAATCAATTCTCATCAATGGAGGTGATAAGGTTCAATCCCTATACCATGATGCAGACCTATGGATTGGCAAAATTAGCTGAAGATAAAATTAATGCACAACAACGATTAGGGAAACCACTTATGGAAAAATCATCGACCACTTACATAGCTCCCAAACCTATGCATAATGGAAGGTCACAAAGCACTTACAAAACCCCCAAATATAACCAAACTTTACGAATTAAACATATTAGCTTTGAGGAGATGAAGGAACGACAAGCAAAAGGACTCTGTGATAATTGTGATGAACAATTTGGACCCCACCATAAATGTGTTACACTAACATTGTATTTATTGAAGGAATTTGATCCCTGTCTCTCCATAGAGCAAGCATATGAGGTAGTTGTGTCTAAAGCAACCAGTGCACCTACTCATCGCAATGAAGACAATGAGGTCGATGTACAAGAAGTTATTGATGTACCAATAAAGGATGAGGTATACATATCCAAAGTGATCAATGCTATCCAAACATGCACTCTACAATACCTACACATACCTTCCTCACCAATAGTGAGTTCTTGCCATATGACCAAACCTATTCGGAACCAATGCAGAGTGACTACACACTCCTTCTCCGTTGGCTCTACAAAGGAACCAAAAAAGGATATGAAATCATTACCATCACTTTTGATGCATCATTCTGAAGTATTTGAGGAACCCCAAGGGTTTCCCTTCCATCGTCATCATGTTTTTCCTAAGCAATATTCTACTATTATTCTTCGCAACCCCTCGCTAATGCTTCATCCTTCTCAATATCCCTGCCTACGAAAGGATGCCATTAAAAGAGTCCAAGAACTTACAAAAATCCTTCTTGGAAAACAAAGAACAAAACTTCTCACTTTGAGATTTGAGGACAAAGCTCTTTTTAAGGAGGGTGGCATGTTAGGATCCTCAATCCTAACATTATTAGTTAGTATTAGTTAGTATTATTAATCATTTAATTATTATATTATTAAATTATAAAGTGAACCATCACAACCCTTCATAACGTGAACCATCACATCTCTTCATACGTGAACCATCATGTCTCTTCACCAATGTAGCTTTAGGGTAGATATATATATTAGGTTGGCCATCCATATCAAATCATCCAAGAAGAAGAATAAGAATAAGAATCATAAATTTCAAGGAGGAAGCCCCCTATAGTGGCAAAGTGATTACAAGGGAGCCCCCTTTGAGTGGCCTGTGATTACATTTATAGTAAGACCTTGAGGTCTTACCATAGATTAGGGTTTAAGTATTTACTTTAAGCAATGTAGTAAATGCATATGTATTATTGGAATATATAAAGTATTTAATAATATAAATGTGCGTCATAGTCCATGTGCACATGAGTCCATTGAATAGGAAGGTGAAGAGTCATAGGAAGGTGGAAGGCCAAGAGTCATATCCCTTTATATATTGACCTTTGTGTGAGCATAGAGATGAGGGGACAATGGAGATGTAGATGAAGAGAACCTTGTCATAGGATAAGGTAGATTAGAGTACAAGTTAGATCCAATAGAGAACTTGTTTGGAACATGGAGTATTTGAGATCTCCATATTTTGTATGAAGATACTATTTTCATGAGATTTCCTTAATGACACATTTATGAGTAGTTACAAAAGTTTCTTATAATTTTTACATGTTTTCTATATTACCATTATCGTATATTCAATATTGCATGCTCATTTTATACCTTTGTGGTACTTTTTACATTAAGTATTTAGTATCAAAAGCTAACACCAATGCTCAAAATTACATGCTTAAGTTCAACACAAAATTGATCATTTTAGCTCAAAATATTTTCTTAAAACAAATGGAAGAAAAGGAAGTGAAGTAAGCCTTAATCTAGATGAATATATTTAGAGTTATTGGTCCCAAAAAAATTTCCCTAGGCTCATTTTAATAGTTCTAATACCTACTAAAAGATAAAATTGTAATTGTGGTTTAAGAATACTTCACTAGTAAGTGCATGTTGGATAAACTAAATGGTAATGTGTAAAGATTCAACGATCTACATTATGAAATGAAGGTTATTTAAATACAACATATCTTGCAACTACACTTGACCTTTAGTGGATCTTACGTACCTTGTGTTGAGTGGTTACTCAACTTACATTCATATTATCTATAATATAATAGTTCCTAAAATACCCCTGTTATTACATCACATATCTGACACTAGCTCTTGCTCTAGAACTTGATTTGAAGGAAAATGTTGCTAAGGTGATGTTGGAATCTCTAAATTTGAAAGACAAAAAATCCCCCCTCTCAATGTAAAGTTTATACTAGAATATTTAGGAGTGTCAAGTTCCATTGATCATGCACTCCAAGAACACACATATTACAATAACTAATACTCAACAATTCAATTCAAAAACTATATACTCCTTCAATATCTTCGTGTGAAAAATTTGTATTATCATACATTTTATGTTAACTATTAAATTAAATAGTCGCTAATATTTATCTAAAATATTACCATAAAATAAATCTACTTCTACTTCTTTGTCCTCTTTTACTTTCCATTTCTCCTATTAAATATTTTTAGAAGAAAATTGTATTTCTTAACCAGAAAATGTTATCTTCGAATTATTAATGTAGTCTTTTCCAACCACTTGGAATTGTTGTGTTGCCTTCAAACAACCGCATGTTACACAACTTTATTGGGTCAACTCAAATAAAAAACTGACTAATGACAAAGGAAGCTAAAATGAATACGAACCATGCAATGTATCGCTTTGACAGTGTATTGCACGATTGATCCTTCTCTACGATTTGTCGGATCTCATTTTACTTGTTTTGTCAAGCTGCCTTAAAATCTTGTCTCCCAAAACTTTGAACAAAACTCCTTCATGGCGGGAAATGAGTTTTCTAGGTCAATATATTGCTTCTACTTGACCTGCTCAACTGGACTCTTGGAAACCTCAAAAGTCTTCTTAAATCCGAATCCCCATATTGTTTTCACACTAGTGTTTATTTTAATGGAGATCTCATGTACTCCCTTCATGAGTGCCATAACAAAGTCTCATGCCAATGACCCAAGTATAACGTTGATCCGTCTATCACTATGATCCCAATCAAATCCGGTCGGTCGAGTGGACCCATCATCAGAACCCTCTTGCGTTCCTTTTGGATCATCACGGCAGTCGCGTTTGCGCGTAAGACTTTTTCTGACATTGTAGGTGGCCGTCGGAGCCAGAACGCTGGTGCTGATAACAATCAAACTTTTGTTCTTGTTTTTCGTGAAACGAACGATGAAAATAAGAGAATCAGTCCAGAAATGACCCACACTAATGCAAAACAACTATCACGGTGTCCCCAAGTCGACGATCCAGCCTAAGACAAGACGATTTTGTTGACCTGAATTGCTGGCATTTGGAAGTTGTGGAAACTTATTTTTTGCGTAATCTAGACTACCATTATTAGATGCTACCTCTGACTTGACTAACTTGCATGCGATCTTTTATGACTCTCCCTCTTGTCCATTTTATTTTTTAATTTAAAGATGGTATTCGTCTAAAGCATAGCGTTACTTAAGCTACCGGAAAAAATTAAAATTAAGCTTGCTTTCATACAAGAATATTATATTGTTTTATGAAGTTGGTTACATCCACATTATTTTTAATAATTGTTAAGTTCTCTCAACAAACATATATCACCTTGTTATTATTGATCTAACGTGAGGGGACCATCGATCACTTGGGATTCATATGGTCGTTATTGATCTAGTTCTTACTCAAAGGATTTAGATCAAATTACTACCTTTACAATAGGCGTAACCTCGAGGTTTGCACCTAGGTCTCTTCTTGGTAAGTGTCTAGCTAGAAAAACAATTACCATAGCTCTTAGGGATAACTATATTATATTGTTAAAGTAAAATGTATGAGCCGTTTAAATTTAATGTCGAGATTGTTAAAAAATAATACTTAATGTAGAAAAGTATATTATAGAAAACCAATTTTTAAAAGTGATTTTATCTTTTTAAAAATAATAAGAGTACAAATTCATAAAAAAATGGGTGGTATGGGGACACACGTCAAAGCCTATGCATGAAACCAAACCAAGGCCAAAAGGTCTTGACAAAACAAAAAATATGACAAATAGATCACTAAGAGATTTATGGCTTACATTGCAGAGCTAAGAAACTGAAAATAAACAAGGGTAAAAAAGCTCTACACTGTAAAACTATAACTATGGATAGGTCTAACTCACAAATTGGTTGGTTCTTTGAGGCGTCTATGTAAGTAAATCTTTCCAAGTAGATTTATGACCCCTAATATCAAATGTAAAGATTGGATGCACCATTGAGACTCTATTGCCCTACTTCTGTTCAAGCAATGCCAATACCCCAATACCCCATAGTTTTTGAATCTATTGGGTTTGATACTCACCCACCAAAGTCTGAATAGGGTGAATCATTTTTCAATTAGATTGTCCCCATATGCTTTTCCTTGCCGAGAAGTATGGAAATGTAGAAATCACATAAGAGGGGGTATCCTCAAATTATGCTTCCTTCATAAAAATTGTCAAATCCATCAATGATGAATCTATCTATGGTGTTGTGCCTTTCATGGATGAGGATTACGGAACACAAAAAATAGTCATCTATGGAATTGAAGACATTGAGCTTGTGACATCTACCAACTATAGATCGAAAAAAGACATCGATTATGGAACAATAACCGAATGCTACGAGCATGTGACAACCATTATTTGTGAATTGAAAAAACTATTGTCTATGGAGTGGGAACAACATGAAAATAAATATTTTTATGGCGACACATAGTGTTCCAACCATTTACCTTAGATCGAGTGGTTTCCATAGGGGTGGGCACAAAAGTTTAATTTTGCTTGGGATGTGATGTACACAAATAGTCCTTCACCTTATGATCGGGTTTTTGGCAATGAAAACAAGTGTTTAGGATTTTAATGTAAATCACCCATTGAGAAATGGTTACCTCCCACACTTTAATGGTGATGGAATCAGGTATATCCTTTGATAAACTTACCTCTTCACATACTTTCTTGGTCAGACGAGCATTGAAATTTTTTAGGTTCAGTGAGAACCACATAACCAAGCACACCAAAAATTTGGTCTAAACTAGTTCACAAATGAAGGGGAAGACCGAGGAACTCCACCCGAATAAAAAATTTGTTAAGTTTATCTATAGAGACAATAAAATCATGGGTCCACAATAAGACAAGGAGAAAAAATATTTGTAAATGCCAAGGATTGTGTTGATAAAAAGTTGTGATATATGTAGGGTCAAAAAAACAAAAAATAAAAAATCCTCTAGTAAGACTTTATACTAGTTGAATACTAACACCATGGGGGGCCATGTTGAAGAGATATAAGCCCTCAGTAATGACTCAAGATGGATACACATAACAAAATACCTAACCAAGGTGTGTGACTCTAGCCAGCTACATGCAAATTCAATAAAATTGAAAGGAAAAACATCAGAGGATGAACCCTTACCACAAGAAATTTTAGCAAAAGTTATTTTTTGGGACACCCCAAAAATGCCATTGACATGAACCATCACCCTTGTAGCACCAAAACAAATAATTGGTTTTTTGGGTATGGAGGCCATGAAAAGCTCTAGAAAGAAACATAACATGACTCACACCAAAAACCCTACCAAAGAAAAACAATTTTAAAGTTAGAAATATAATTGAAAAATAGATACGTCCATGTAAAAGTAAAGAGAGATTTTAATATATATATATATATATATATATATATATTGAAAAAGTCATTATTTTTTAAATTAGAGATGAAAATAAGGGTTTATGAAAGGTCCCCAACCTTGTATACAAGAAACAAAATTCCTTGAGCAAAGTGGAAAATAAAAGCCTAAGAACAATGAAATACAACAAACTTAGTCAGAAGATACAACAGAAGAACAACACAAGAAACAATAAAAATTCAACACAAAAGTTATAAATTAGATAAATTACATTCAAAGTCTAGAGTTTGGATGATCCTTATTGTTATACTTCATTTTGGATAGGATAACAACTTCCATGTCTTCATCCTTCTTCTTTATTTGAAGCACTAGAAGATACAACATAAAAGTAACATAAGACAAAATAAAAAAATTAGTATGAAAATTAAAGCTTAGATAAACTCTATTCAAAATCAAGAGGTTAGATGATCCTAATTACTCTGCTTCATTTTGATAGGATAACAACAACTTCCAAGTCTTCATCCTTATTATTTATCTAAAGCACTAGAATATAGAACATAAAAACAACACAAAAAATAACAAACAATTCAATATAAAAGTTATAGCTTAGATAA
The DNA here is from genome assembly GCA_028583015.1 of Wollemia nobilis. Lineage (NCBI taxonomy): Eukaryota > Viridiplantae > Streptophyta > Pinopsida > Araucariales > Araucariaceae > Wollemia > Wollemia nobilis. The sequence continues at coordinate 86,957 of JAQPPZ010004517.1, read as the reverse complement.
ACTAGAATTAAAATCAAAAGGTTGGATATTCCTAATTGTTTTGCTTCATTTTGGATAGGATAAAATTCCTTTCTTCATCCTTATTTATCTAAACCACTATATTTAGTTCCTCTCAATTGTCCTTCATCCTCTTCTCATTAAATTTCCACATTACTAGAGCTATATTGATTATCCAAACCTAATGCTAAAAGCACATGAGGTGGATATGAGTTCACCCATCCTTTCCTAAAAGTATGCATGATTTTCACCTCTTGAAAATATTGAAGCAATATTTTACTATCCCTTATGATTCTTTCCATGATCCAACTTGGTTATCCATTTTCAAGCAAATAGGTAATGATGCTAAGGGAGTCCCCCTCCACTACTATCTTAGAAATGTCAATTGATACCAGTTATCATTAGCTTAGCTTTAGCCACATGACTTGTTTAGGCCTCGTAATTCTCTAATTTAGATCCTATCATCCCCCCTTCTAAATTTATTATCATACCACCTCCTCCATATTTTCCTAGGTTGACTTTAGATGCCCCATCAAATTTAAGTTTCACAAACCCCTCCTCAGCTTTCACATATATATTATTTCTTATGTCCTCCCTCAATTTGTGGTCATCTCTAGTATTTAATTCTAATTTTCAATTATTATCTCTCTTTCTCTATTCCACACTCAACCCCTTCCTCATGCTTACTAGTTTATAGGTTCTCCTCGATCACATTCTTAATTCTAAAAAAGTTAGGTTTCTTATCTGTATAACCATATCTAAAAATCTTGTTATTGTGCTCCAACCTGGTACCCCAACAAAAATGAGCTAGAGATATATTACATAAATAAGTGAGTATAAAAATTTTAAATAGGGCATGCCATTGTTCAAAAAAACTAAGGATAGATTGAGAGACCATCCAAGAGCATTCAAATAATTGAAGCATTAAATAAAGAACCTTCATTGGCAAATAAAAATGGATAAAGAGGTGTGAAATTGATTCCTCATTTGCTTTGCATAAAGGGCACATGTTCAGAAAACAAAAGCCTCTTCTTTTGAGATGTTATATTGTTAAAATTCTATTTTTAAGGACTAACCAAAGAAAAAATGCAATTGTAGGAGTTAAGTCTTTCATCCAAAGTCTATTGACCAAGAATATAGGAAGGCCCTCATCCCTTGTTAATAGATAACCTAATCTATATGAGTAAACTCATGTTGATGTAGGGGTAAAAATGATGGTGTCTTGAGTGGGGATTATAGGTATGTGATAAGAGAGGAGAAGTATTTTAATGAAAGACATCTAGTACTAAGTTTCTTGATCAATGACAAGAATATAGATATATTTTTGTCTTCTCAATAACCCTTCTCCTTCTAAATAATCACTAACCTAAATATCAAATTTAAACTTCAGGGGTTCCACGATCTTCTTGCATCCCTCCAAGCATAAAGGGGCTTGTGAGCTATCGAAGTGTCATCCTAGAAAAATTTGGAATTATTGGTCCTTAATTTCTATTTTAATCCTTTCAATAACAAAGGCCTTTGTTTAGTTAATCCATTTTAAAAAGCTAAAGCAAAAGGTGAATTTTCACATCTAAATAAGGGGTTGAAATACTTACCTTTGATTATCTTGACCCATGATGTTCCACTTTCTTTGATTGACCTCCAGTCAAGCTTGGTCACAAAATCTTCATTAAAGTTTTGCATTCTCTTCATGCCCATACCTCCTCTCTTAGGACTACACACATTATTCCAAGCTACTAGGAAAAGTCTTTAATATTCCTCAACCCCTAACCACAAGAAACATATTTGAATTTTCTCAAGAATGTTAGAAATCTTCAATGTGATTTTAAACATCAAGATAAAATGCATTGTTAAGGACTAAAAAGTAGATTTCAAGAGCTGTAGTTTACCAACCTGAGATAGGAGAGCCCCCTTCCATCCTCCTAATTTGCATTGAAATATTTATATCACTGAATTCTACAATTCATCTCTAGATATTCATTTAAATAGTGGTAATACTAAATAATTTGATAGAAATTCTATAATTTTACAACCAAAGATCCTAGAAATTATTTTCTATTTAAAAGCGAGAGTTTCGATAAAAAATAATTTGCTCTTGTTAAAGTTGATGCTTTGATTTTATGCTTGTTCATACTCTTATAGCACCTTCTTTATGTTCCTAGATTTTTTTAATGAATCCTCCCCTCCAATTATAGTATCATCCACAAATTGATGGTGAATAACTAACTATACTACAATTGCTGGTCTTATTTATTTAATTTGTGGTAAACTTTTAATTGATCCAATTATCCTACCAATTGCGTCCACCATTATAATGAATAGGTAATAGGAGAGAGCATCCCATTGACTTATTCCTCTTTGACTAGGAAAGAAACCCATCATCTGGCCATTCATAATGACTAAGAACATATGAGTAGATACATACCAACTAACCCAATTTCTCCATTCTATGTTGATGAAAAATATTCCAGGACCTTATCCAAAAAGGTCTATGACACCCTATTGTAGGCCTTAGTCATGTCCAACTTTAAAATCATGCTTACTCACCCTCTTTGATCCATGGAGTACAACACTTCATGAATAGATATAAGACCATCCACAATTTGTCTATTTGCCACAAATCCACCTTGGATTTGAGAAATAATCATAGGAAAAAGGAGTCGTAATCTATCGTCTAAGGTCTTGGTAAGAATTTTGTAGATCATGTTACAAATAATAATTGGTTTGAAGTCCTTGAACATATTAGCTCATTGCTTTTTTAGGATGAGGACTAGAAAGGTAGAGTTCCATTCCTTTAACAAGGTGGTATGAACTTAGAACTCCCTCAAAGCTTCACCTATATCTTGTTGAAAAATACACCATAATTCTTGAAAATAACATGCAGAAAAACCATTCGATCTAGGAGCTTTATCATATTGTATTTCAAAAATAGATTTTTTGATTTCATCATCTGATTAGGATTGTGTTAATAATTCATTCATATTAGTTATAATTATCCTTGGAATTTTTGATAGAATAAAGTGAGAGGCTTCTACATTTCTAGAAAAGTTATCTTTGAAAAAGAAAATGGTAACATTTTTTATCTCATCATCTCTTTGGATCAAGGAACCATCCTCTCATATTATCTCTCTAATTTTGCTTGAGATACTATGTTTGAGAGTGGAAAGGTGGAATAAATTTGTGGAAGGTGGAGTAGAATCCCTTTCTTAACCCAAGTGCTTTGGAATTCTACCTCTAAAAACTTCCTCCTTTGCGAAAACATTGTGATATTCACTGAGCAATGTTTTCTCTCTCCTTTCAAGGTGTTGAGATCTCCCTTGGGTTTGGATCACATTCTTCAAGTCTTGATTTTGAGCCAATAATTATTTTTTCTAGTTGAAGACATTGTGAAAGACCTCTTTATTAAAAGATCTCATATTTCTCTTGAGGTTTTCAATTTTTTTGCATCTACAAACATTTTGGTCCCTCCAATGTCAAAAATTCACCATTCCTTTACTTTTTCCTTAATTTGGGGATTTTGAAGCCACATTAACATGAATTTGAAAGGAGGGTTTTTTGGTCTACAACCAATGACCATAATTAGGATTAATGGACTATGATCAGAGGTAACCTTAGGGAGGGTTGATAGAACTAAATTTTTAAAATTTGTATACCAATATTGTGAGGCTAGAATCCTACATAGTCTTATCTAAATTAGCTTCTCACATCCTCTTGTTGGACCAAGTGTATTTACTTCCCTTGATTTCATAATAAATCATACCTATCTTTACAATGATTTTTTCCAGATCCTCCATACCATAATTGTATATATAAGAATACCCTCTCTTATCACTAGGTATTAGGTGGTGTTAAAATCCCTAACTACTACCCATAGGAGGGAGAAATCCCTATGCATATATTTTATATCCATCCATAACCTCCTTCCTATATTTGAATTAGGAGTGTATATATTTGTATTGATCCAACTATATTCTAAAATTTTGTCATAAAAATAAACTAAAATATACCCATCTATTTTTTGAATGCATGTTACTTCTACTCTATTTGGATCCCAATGTATCCACACACCACTTGAAGCACAATAATCTACACTTGTTGTTGGTTTTGCTTGTCTCCACACATTATTCTTAATTCTCAACATGTTGTTTGAGTCTACCTTCATCTCGTGAAAGAGAATAATATTTGGACTATTCATTTTTCTTAAGCTCTTAATAACTCTTTGCTTATTGGGAGTATTCATTCCCATCACATTCTAGCATATTGTCTTCATTTATTGTTGTGAATAGGGTTGCAATATCCTATTTAGTTCAAGATCTTTTGGACACCATCTAAAATCTCTTTTGATGTTTCTTTAGTTCTCACCTCTACATTTGAAGGTCTTTCCACTTTGTTTTTTCCATTTACATTATTCCTAGCATTTGGTGTTTTATCATCATAGGGGTTTCCTCTTTACTATCATCCTCTATATATTTATATTTGGATTGAGTTACTTCTTCCTATTGTATTTTATCCTTGACTATGTTTGAATTCACTATTTTTACCTTTATTTCTCTTTCAAACCTCTAGCCATCTAACTTTTTATCCCTTGTTTATTCTTTATTCCCACTTCCTTTGTGTTGTCCTTGCAATTTAGTTATATAGTACAACTTCCTTTACTCTATTTCTGACATACCTCCTTGTTCTAGAGGGGTCTCCCTATGCTCAAAGTTTTGCTTGTCTTTAATATTTCTTTATGACTTATATTCTATTTCTTATTCCTGGAAACCCTCATTATTCTAAAATTTTGTTTGGATATCCTAGTCATTATCTACTAACTTTCATCCTGAACTTTTTTATTTGTACCTAGTTGGATTTCTATTAGTTTTTCCATGATAGTTTAAGCATTGTTGTTTTTGTTTGCTTCTAAAACATTGAATTTGTTCTAAAATTTTCCAAAACTTGAACTTTACCCTCTTTCCTTTTGGGGTTTATTAGACTTCTGCATTTGGTATTTTATTTGGGGTTTATCATGGATGTCTTTACCTCAAGGAAATATTTACCCATATGACCAAATGTCTTACATATGGAACATGAAACGAAAGGATTGTTTTATTTGATTTCTTTGTCCACATTCTTATATTTAAGACTAGCATTATTGAGAATGAAATTTTATTTCTATTTTAATATTTACATAGAACCTCATATTTATCAATCTCATTCCTACTTTGGTAGTTATATCCACCGCCATGGGAGTACCGATGGCCCTTGCAATCCCATCTAAGATGTCTATATTCCAAAGACCAAGTAGTCAGTATAACAATGTTACCCAAATATGGACTAAATTTATGAATTCCTTATATAGTTCAAACATGTAATCCCATTTTTAAGAGCCATATCCCTTCTACCAAAATACAAGGTCCCTAGAGCATGACATGCATTACATATTCAGGATTTGAAAATAAAATAACGCATTATTTTTGGCATTACCAAAACCTCTAGATGGTTTTTGGGTTTCCATTTCTCTAGTACCCATTTGGTTATGGAGTCCATATGTGGTATTGGACCTACAAATCTCTCGACCAGACTATTATGTCTTTTCTCTATAAAAATCATAGCCAAAGAATGAGAGATACATAGATAAACCCTTTACCCCTCCCTAGTGGGAAAAATAACAAATTTTATTTCTAGGTCTAAAGGCCCTAAACTAATTTCCTCCATGATTTGATCCCTATATTAATTTGAACCCCTCTAAGAGACCCCTCTAAGCATGGTTGGGGTTTTTCCATATATTTTTATAACTGGATTTGAAAAAACCTCAAGTAAATTTATCTTCCCTAACACTCATTAATTGGATTTGAGTCTTTTTTGAGGCACTTATGCAATCCATATTATTCCACTATCTTGACATATCCAAATAAGCTCTAATATAGTCAACTTGTAGCCTAAACTAGTGCCATCCATCATTTATTTCTAGTTATTATGCACTTGATCCTACTACTTGAAGAACACAAGCTAATACTGAGAGGGGGGGTGAACAATATAAGACCACTTTTTAATTTTTCTTCCAATTAAATATTATGTTGTGTAAATATAGCAATATCAATAGTAGAAATCAGAGCAATGCACAAAATACCATACATAATAGAGACACCATAATTTACGTGGTTCACCCAATGTGGGCTACTCCACGGAGAAAATATTTTACTAAAACTTTCTTAATAAATCTCTTTGGGAATCATTCCCAATTACAATGTTTATGGATCTTGTCCAAAGGAGATGTTGATCCCCTAATATCAAGTTCGTGGATATCTTCCATAAGATAACTATTTCCCCTTCTGCTCTAGCTATATGATCTTCTAGAAGACTTTGTCTCTCTGTTGTACTGACTGGTGGACCTCTCTCCACTTGAAGACTCCTCACTCAGATATGTCTTCAACTATGTTGGCTACTAGATCTCTATCCACTGAGACTATGTCCTCTTTACTCTGTCACCTCTAAAGCTTTGTCAATAGGCTCACTAAGAACCTTCTCAATAGGCTCACATAGAACCTGCTTAAAAATCTCACATAGACCTTGTCAAATATGCTCAAGCAAGCTCACACATAACTTGTCAAATCTGCTCAAGCAAGCTCACCAAGAGCTTGCCTAATTCTTCTCTAGTAAGCTCACCAAGAACTTTCCCAAATTTTCTCTAGCAAGGTCACCAAGAACTTGTCCAAATATGCTCTAGCAATCTCACCAAGAACTTGCCCAAATCTGCTCTAGCAATATCACCAAGAACTTGCCCAAATCTGCTCCAACAAGCTCACTAAGAACTTGTCCAAATATGCTCTAGCAAGCTCACCAAGAACTTTCCCAAAACTATCCACAAATCTATCCCAACATTGTCCTCAAATTTGTTCCAACACTGTCCTCAAATATGTGCTAAAGGCCTTCTCAAAGGCTCAAACAATCATGCTCAAGTAGTACTCAAAATAAAGTCAACAATGAATGGCAATCTCAACTCAAATCAACTTCATAGAAGTATAAAGAGAATCGTTAGAGACTCAATATGTTCTAAAACCCAAATCAATCTCAACTCAACTCATAGAAGCATAAAGATAATTGTTAGAGACTCAATATGTTCTAAATTCACTCTCAACACAAATCAATCTCAAATCAACTCAAATCAACTCATAGAAGCATAAAGAGATTTGTTAGAGACTCAATATGTTCTAATATCATTCTCAACTCAAATCAACCTCAACTCAATTTAAGTTAACCTCAACTCAACTCAAGTCTTATAGAACTATAAAGAGAATTGTTAGAGACTCAATATGTTCTAACCTCAATCTCAACTCAACATAGAATTATGGAATAGTTTATTTCATATAACTTGAAAAATCACTTCACACATCACTTGACTAGGCTCAATCAACTCAAATAAACCAATCATCACAAGGGACAACTCTCTCTTACAAAACCCTAGTCAAAGTATGTATCAAACAACTCAAATGTTTCCAACAATGCTCAACCACAAATCTCACATAACAATGATACTCATGCTATTTTCTAACTCAAGTTCTTTCACAACCAATGGGCTTCGACAACTATGCTTATAACACAAGATTTAAATACAACTCTCAATTCAGAAACCTTGGTGCACTCAACCAACCACTTTTGAAAAGGAAACCACAAAAAACCCTTTTCCCTCCAATGATATTTCAGAAATCAACCACCATAAAAAATCAATAGGATAATGTGCCCATACCTTTTATGAAGTGAAGAAACCCCTTTGGAAATCTGCCACACTCAACACACTTTGAAACAAAACAACCTTCACTTTGAAACCCTTTAAAAAAATAAAAATATCTCTTTATGTACACCTTATTTCTCCTTCTAATAAAAATAATCAAATAGCCCTCGAAATAATATTTCCAACGATATATAACATGATATACTTTTATAAAAGGAAAAACAAGAAATATTTCATTTTCTAAAAGAGCATTATAACTCTCAAGCTGCCTTTCGATTAAATAAAATATTTAATCAAACATTTTCCCTAATCTCACCTTATTCCTCCAACATTAGGCAATAAAAAAAACTATTTTAATAAAAACTTTTACTTGCCTCTAGAGGGAATCGAACCCTCATCACTTCCCACACAACACTTCAACCGTGGTGCCAAAGACCACATGAGCTACTTGGTCACATAAGATGGAGAGCGAAAACTCTCCCCTTATTCCGCTGCCCTCTTGCTCACGTTAAAATGTGGGCCAAAAGTTTCCCCCTTTATTCCTCGTAATTCACAGTCGATGGTATTTGAACTCATGCACATCCGCAAACAAAAATATTAACAATCCCAAGCTCACCGTTAGGCCACACTGTCACTTCGATGAAATTTGGCGCATTCATATATTTGTTCTCTTCGAAATCGTGCTTGGTGGTCTTAAAACAAAGAGGTTTTTGCATATTAATATGAAATCTCCCTTGTGAAAAAATAAATGTCGGTGCTTTTTAACTTTTAATAATCACCTTTAATAGCGCATGAAATTTATGATGTCGGCAATATTTTAATTTTAATTTTAAAATTAAAATTTAAATTTTAAATAATTAAAATTTAAACTAAATATTTAAAATCAAATATCTCCATCATCGGGACACCTTTTTTTATGAAACGAAAGCCCTAATTGGGTTTCAAGAAAAAACCATTTCAAATATGCCATAAATGGTTTTAAATAAAATATTTTATTTTACCTTTCCTTGGTTCCCACAAAAACCCTGTATATATCCATGCTCTCCAAAATATGAATGCTTTGGTCATCAAAACTTAATGTTACCTTGTGACATTAATGTGACATCAATGAAAACATAAAACAACTCAAATTTCCAACACTACTAAGACCATAAACATTGCACCCCTACCTCAAGAACCCTACCATAGTATCTTGTTATCGAGACCATAGCCTTGCACCCCTAACACAAGAACTCTACCATAATATCCTAGCACCAATACCATAGCCGCTACACCCCTATCTTATGGGGACTGAAAATTACACACTCAGATCTGTAAATTTCATTCATTAATTTTCAAAATATTTTTACAAACAACTAGCCCGTAGGCATAGTTTTTCTATGTTCCATTGCAATATCCAGCTCACCATACTCTCCTATTACAACACTTGGGTTTTTATAGAGGCCCCGGCCCTCTAAAGTCTGCAATCAAGTTACAGAACAATGGCCATAGCCATTAACTTCCCATCTGGAAGAACACATTGTCGCTTTCTTTGCAGCCCTCTAACATGCACGATCCTGGTGTAGACTGCCTCACGCTCGGAAAATCTGTCTACACTACCTAGGATTTCTAAGCTTTCTCTAGAAGGAAACACAGTCAGAAATTGCCTCAACACTCGACGCATCTGTCTCACGGTCTTCCATCTCCACAGCTCTTCTGGAAGAAAAATAGTAGCACAACAGGGCCAGGATGGCCCTCTGGCCTCGCAATTGCAACCCTCTGCCTACAACTATTTTTTGACCCCTTGTGCATGCCTCGGCTTGCCCTTTTATAATTTTTGTGCGACGATCTGTCTTCCATTCATGGCCCTTCATTTCAGATTCTTGTGCCTCTTTGTCTGCCGTGACTCTTTGTCTTCATCCGCTTTCACTTCACCTTGGTGCCATGTATTGTCTAGTGCTACCACATGTCGTTCACTGACCTCGTTCTATAATGGCCTCCCGAAAATGTAGCATGTCACAATTTCGCAACATCTCCTTCCTCTTCCTCTTCCTCTTCTCTTTCGGTCGTGATATCGTGACATGTCACGATATCGTGACATTTTGGCTTCTTTGTGCTCCTTCTCCCTTTTGGTCGCGATATCGTGACATGTCATGATATCGTGATGTTTCCCTTCATCGCTACATTCCTCACGTTTGGGTCGCGATATCGCGACATGTCGTGCTATCATGACATCCTTACTTTTTGCCTTCTTGCTTCTACTTTGGTCATGATATGTCATGATATTGCGACGTATTTCCCTCTCATACTTCGTTTTCAGCTTCGGTCATGATTTTGCGACAAGTCGTGAAATCGTGACGTTCCTCCATCGCCCTTTCGCTCTTCTATTTCGGTCGTGATTTCACGACCCTCCATCCGTCATAGCCTCTACTTTTTGCTTTGGTCATGATTTTGTGACATGTCATGATTTCGTGACCCTCCGTCCGTTGTAGCCTCCGCTCTTTATTTTGGTCGCGATTTCACGGCATGTCATGAAATCATGACATGTCACGATTTTGTGACCCTTCATCCGCTGTAGAATCCACTCTTTGTTTTGGTCACGATTTCGTGACATGTGATTTCACGACCCTCCCTCCACTGTAGCCTCTGCTCTTTGTTTTGGTCACGATTTTGTGACCCTCCGTCCGTCGTAGCCTCTGCTCTTTGTTTTGGTCGTGATTTCATGACATGTCATGATTTTGCGACCCTCTGTCTGCCGTAACTTCTTTCCCTACTTTTTTGCACGATATCGCGACACTTTTTTGTCGTGATATCACGGCCCTTTTCCTCCTTCTCATATCTCTCTTATTTTGGTCACGATTTTGCGACATGTCACGAAATTATGACAACTTCCTTCCTTAGCCAATTTTTTGAAAAGGCTCTGCTTCCACTAGATGCTTCTGCATCAGATGTCCCTGGATGCTCCTGCATCAGACACCCGGGGTTGGTGGAGAAGTGCCCTTCACTTCTGCACTGTTCTGTCACCTTATTTTACATAGGGACTCGAACTCCTTCAAATCAACCCTTCTGTATTCTCACCACTCTTCCACAGATCTTGGTGTAAGCTGCCTCACATTCGACACTTTGCTTACATGCTCAGAATCTTCTAGCTCTGATACCACTTGATGGGGACTGAAAATTGCACACTCAGATCTATAAATTTCATTCATTAATTTTCAAAATATTTTTACAAACAACTAGCCCGCAGGCATAGTTTTTCTATATTCCATTGTAATATCCAGCTCACCATACTCTCCTATTACAACACTTGGGTTTTTATAGAGGCCCCGACCCTCTGAAGTCTACAATCAAGTTACAGAACAATGGCCATAGCCATTAACTTCCCATCTGGAAGAACACATTGCCACTTTCTCCGTAGCCCTCTAACATGCACGATCCTGGTGTAGACTGCCTCACGCTCGATGAATCTATCTACACTACCCAAGATTTCTGAGCTTTCTCTGGAAGGAAACATAGTCTAAAACTGCCTCAACATTCGGTGCATCTGTCTCATGGTCTTTCATCTCCATAGCTCTTCTGGAAGAAAAATAGCAGCGTAGTAGGGCCAGGATGGCCCTCTGGCCTCGCAACTGCAACCCTCTGCCTGCAACTATTTTTTGACCCCTTGTGCATGCCTCGGCTTGCCCTTTTATAATTTTTGTGTGACGATCTGTCTTCCATTCGTGGCCCTTCATTTCAGATTCTTGTGCCTCTTTGTCTGCCATGACTATTCGTCTTTGTCCGCTTTCACTTCACCTTGGTGCCACACGTTGTCTAGTGCTACCACATGTTGTTCATTGACCTCATTCTGTAACAGCCTCTCAAAAATGTGGCATGTCGTGATTTTGCGACATCTCCTTCCTCTTCCTCTTCCTCTTCATCTTCTCTTTCGGTCATGATATCACGACATGTCATGATATCACGACATTTTGGCTTCCCTGCGCTCCTTCTCCCTTTTGGTCATGATATCACGACATGTCGTGATATCGTGACGTTTCCATTCATTGTTGCCTTCCTCGCCTTCGGGTCACGATATTGCGACATGTCACGCTATCGTGACATCTTTCCTTTCTACCTTCTTGCTTCTGCTTTGGTCGCGATATCGCGACGTATTTCCCTCGCATCCTCCATTTTGAGCTTCGATCGCGATTTCGTGACACGTCACAAAATCATGACATTCCTCCGTCACCCTTTCGCTCTTCTATTCCAGTCACGATTTCGTGACCCTCCGTCCATCGTAGCCTCTACTTTTTGCTTTAGTAGTGATTTTGCAACATGTCATGAAATCGTGATATGTCACGATTTCACGACCCTCCGTTCGTCGTAGCCTTCGCTCTTTGTTTTGGTTCACGATTTTGCGACATGTCATGATACGTGACCCTCCGTCCATCGTAACTTATTTCCCTACTTTGTCGCATGATATCGTGACACTTTTTCTATCGTGATATCATGACCGTTTTCCTCCTTCTCATCTCTCTCTTCTTTTGGTCACGATTTCACGACATGTCATGAAATCGCGACAGCTTCCTTCCTTAGCCAATTTTTTGAAAAGGCTCTACTTCCACTAGATGCTTCTGCATCAGATGTCCCTGGATGCTCCTACATCACTATCATAAGAACCCTACCATTGTATATTACCACCAATATTGTAGTCATTGCACCCCTACCATTGTATATTATTTCCAATACTATAGATGAGGTAGTTGCTACTATAGTCATGAATACCATACTTGCTTCACCCCTACCATAGAAATACTACGATAATATCCTATCACCAAAACTATAGCCACTGCACCCCTACCATGGGAACCCTACCATAGTATTCCATCACCAATATTGTAGCCAAGACCATAGTCATTGTACCCCTACCATAGGAACCCTATCATAGTATCGTAGTAGCATAAGAATAAAATATTTTGTGAGTGAAATAAAACCCACTACAACTTTTGGGCTTATTGCCAGTTCCATCTAGATATACCCCTAAGACCTACATAATGGATTTTTATGTGTTTGCAAAGACAACACAAGGGTTGCTTTGAGCAAAGGACCTCCCATTCATCTCGATACCACATTCCAAATAATATTCATACTTGGAAAGGTACACAAGGGATGTTTTGATCACTCGACTTCCTATTCATCTTGAGGCATGTCCTAAAACCCAACTGTGCTACAAGGATGGACAAGAAAAAGTAATTATTAACATTGTTAAATATTGATGTATTTCTATGAGTTGATTTATCCATTCATATTTATTTAGGTGGGTAATTTAAATTGTGCATCATCCTTAGTGAGATGGTATAAAAGTTTCTCATGTAGTAAATACATTTTTACGGTAAAATTTGGATGGGAGCGAATCTACCACAATAAATATTAATTGTAAGGTGATAGTTGAGTGGTCCATATACATCTATATCAAACATGTGATTTTAGATTATCCATATATATATATATATATATATATATATATATATATATATGTATATATATATATATTGTTATATGTATGAATAGAATGACACAATTACATGAAATAAATTGTATTCTTTGTAGTTCTTGTACAAGAGCAATTTTATTACTAGAGTACTTAATCCTAATAATATATATTAAATCACATGATCTCGATTCAATGGTATTACAATTTTGATGCATGTGTTAAAATTAGAATCCAGTATAAGCAAGGAACCATAATTGAAACTCAAAGTGAGTGTTGAGGCAATGATCTAGAGTTGAAGATAAGAGTCCCAAGCACTAATAAAGTGTTAAAGAGGATGTTGGAGGAATATGTGCATCATCCACAATGATTATTAAATCAATAAAATAGTTGAGCACATATATATTAGATCAAGTATAATTTTTTTTATTATTCAAATATTTTGCATGTTCATAGTCAAATTTATAGAACAATGAAAATATATATTTTGTGATTTTAATTTATAGATTAATGAAATGCTGAGATAATTTCTATGCTTCTAAAATATTTGAAATAACAACAAATTGATTACCATATTATTTGATCCTAGAATGCCCCCCTTAATGCTTCATGTTTCAATTATCAATTTTATTACTTCAGCTCTCATATCCTATTAAAATTATACTAACTAGGACTTGAAGATAACACCTCAATATATTGAGGTGTTCTACCGATGAGCTTCTATATACTCTTTCATTTGGATTCTTATTTTAACACCTACATTAATATTTCTACACCTTTGGATTTTTGACATATTTTTCAACTTTTAGTTGTGGCTTAGTTCTTTAGCACTCCCCCATAAGTTACTACTTTGGGGATTTTGCTTCAATTTTTAATCTTATCTTCAATAATGGAGTTAAACTTCAACTTGGGTTTGTCATTTACACTATCTTATAGCTTTAACACCAACTCCAATATTGCTATACCATTGAATTTAATAGATCATAACGTATGAGGTTCATCCCATTGTTTCTAAACCAAATATTCATTTTTATTATCTAATGTATGGGACCTAGATTCTACCAGACACAACCTTCATAAATGGTTAGAAAGATAAATGCAAACAATTAGAGGAAACAAGAAAGAAATCCTAAAATTAAAAATACAATTGGAAAATAGAAAATTGTATACAAAAATAATAATAAATATCCTAAAAATGAAAAAGAATATATTAAAAAATTATTAGCATTGTCATGATTCTGTATTTTGACATATCCCTCATGTGTTGATTCATTCATCCATACTTAGATAAATCTTCCAACTTGTGCATCACTCATAACTAGATTAGAATGTATGAAGTGGAGTGAGATGGCACCAAAGTCCCTCATGTAGTGAGAAATTTTGTATGGTGAAATTTAGATAGTAGCAAATATTCCATGATAATTATTAGTTTAATGGAATAGTTGAGTTTTTCACTTACACCCATATTGAACATATGATTATATATTGCGCATATATTTTGTTTATTTTGGTATGTATGAAAGGAATGACATAAGTGTTTGAGATAATGTGTATGATTTTATAGTGTTTGATATAAGATCAATTTGTTAGAGTATTTTAACCTAATAGAGTTATGACACATCCAATTTGTTTGTTTTTTGTATTACATGATCATTGACAACAATGAAACTTTTGTTTAGTTCATTATTTTAAATTTAATGAATACTATTTATTAATTTTATATTAATAAACTATTAAATGGTCTACAAAGAATATTATATTTGAATTTTGTCATATATAATAAGCAAGTTATTGTAGTATCACTACATGGTTATATGGATGAAACTTGTTATAAGATCATAAAACTAATTAAAGATATTTAATACTTTAATTTTTTCTTATATAAATATATAAAAAAAAATTATTTTAATTTATTAGTTTAAAAATTATACCTGTTTATTTTTTAATAATATTTTTTATGTTCTACATTTATATTATATAAATTGGAAATTATATTTGATTAATTATATAAAAATAAAATATTACTATTTTTTGTTGCATAGGAAACCTCTATAATCCCTAGCCCACTAGGTAAAGACAAAATCAATGGGACCCCAACCTATAGACAACGGTGAGGACTTTATGAGACAACGAAATGATAATTTAGTGGGAGGGAAATTTACAATGCATAGTAAAGAAAACATCCATGTCTACTCAAATTTTCCTTGTGTCTATATCACTTAGACGATAGATATCATGTTGGCTAGCTTAAGATGACAAATATTGATGTTGGCTCAAATTTAAAAACTTACTCCAAGATGATATTTTTTCAAGATGATAATTGCTAATATCGACTGGATCATGATGGCATGTTGACTCATTCATATGGTGACAACTGGATGATGACAACTTATTATAGTGGTAATTAATTAATGGTAGCTCAGTATGATAACAATTGACTAATGGCAACATGTCAACTTCTCCCATGTCAGCACTAGGCATGATGGTAAGATGAATGTTGGCTTCCATCGATTGGTCTAGATGGCATTAGTTCCTATAATTGCTAGCTTTCTGTGATGTGTCTGAGTGCTCCTTAATACAACATTGTAACATATAACCAAACATAAGACACTACAAGTATTTATAAATACATAGTTGGTAAAAATAAGTGATCTTGTATTATAATTTAGATGAATACAATTCAGTATTAATATTACAACTCTATGCTCAACATTACCTAGTTGGTGTCTCCCTCTTATAATGGATTGATCTCTCATGCAATGGATATCAATTAAAATGCAAAGGGGTCTATATATACTATAACTTTAGTAGTTACTACAAGAAACAAAGCCAAACTACTAAAACTACGTTTCTAACATAGCCTTAATAGATGCTAACAATACAAATTATAACGATTTGTAAACGATGGTTGATTACATTGTGTTTCATTACATTGTATTACATTCATTATTATATCATGACATTATGTTTGACCATGTGGCCTGGCATTTGACTAAATATAATTCCACTTATTCGTAAATATTTTTACAAACACTTCAGTGAGTAGATCCTTTCACAAGTATTTTATTTATTCTTAGAACTGTTGTCTAAATCTATCCTTCCATTTACATTAGTTGATGTCCTCGATGACTTCATATGTTGTTTTGTTGGGATCTTACCTCATTTGTATCTAATGATTGTAGCCCTTCTAATTCTTGAACATGAAGTTTCTAATAGTCCTGTTCATTATGGATCTTCCTATCATAGTTGTAATACTTGTTTCATTCTACTCCATAGAAATTCACTTTATCCTCCATTACCTATAACTGTTTTAGGATTTTCTCTTTCTATTGTATAAAATGTTCTTTCATTCATTATTGTGTCTGAGTAGAGGATGTTGGTTTCCTTTGATCCAAGTCATTCTTTAGATATACTTATTATGTGTGTGTTTGAGTCAATTCTCTAAATAGTGCTTCCCCCTTTTGTTTGACCTATTCCAATTCCTTTAGAAAGGTATTTTCTTGTTGATTCTTTTGAGCCACTAACTCTACTTGTTGTTGTAACAATAAGATATTTATTAATTGCTATTATAGTAGTTTATATTTCATCTCCACAATGATTCACTCCTTCTTCTTGATCTATTCATGCAATTCTTATAGCTTTTTTTATGCTTCTTGAATCTACTTCATTGTTTCATTCAACTAGGTCAAGTCATTATCTAGATTTTGTTCTATTATCTATAGTCATCCTTCATTTTTTTGCAATTTTTGGACCAAATTATTTTTAGCAATATGAAGCTACTTAATCCCCTTAGCTAGAAAATATAAAAAATGTGATACAAAATTGATTGGCTTGTACATCAAAAATAACTCATGTACCAATTCTAGTTGTGATCTTCTTCTTGCTATGATCCTATAAGATGTATGAATTTTGTGACCCGCAATATACACATCAGCAAATTCTAGATATAATGTTGATTTTTTATCAAGTGGTTTATTCACTCCTTCCATAGTCTTGATATTTTTAGCAGGCAAACCTCATGGTTTTTCTTGGTAAATTCTAGAGATATCCCATCGCCAATTTCCTTTTCTATCCCATTGTACCAACTATTCCAACTCTTCTTCTACCATCAACAACCATTGTTTCCACTATCTAACACAACCTACTTCAAACTCTAGAGTCATTCTATCCATAACTTAGGATAGTTTGGTGTAATAAGCACGCTTGCTAATTAATGTGTGCCCCTAGTTCTGGTGGATATTAAAAAATAGACACTTATAGCATTATGTGGTCAGACAAGATTTCATATTCTACTTCAAAATTTTCTTCTTCTAAAATTACTTCTTTTCCTTTTTCTAAAAGGTAAATTAGATTCTAGGCTACTTTCCCTTCTGTGATCATATTTTGATCCAATTGTAGATGTGGTTGGCTATATTCTCCTATAGCTGATATTGATTCTCTAAGAAACATATTCTATTGTGATTTTTTTTATTATTTAGCTAGCTCTTCATTATACTTCTCACTTTGTCCTTCCTTCACTATAATAGTGTTTAGTTGAGTTCCCACTTGTTGACTTTCTCCCTCCTTTTCTATTGATGTTAGTTTTTCCTTCTTCTTCTCTTGTTCAACCCCTTTCTCCTTGTCTAGTTCTACTACTTGGTCGACATATTTTACCTCCAACACAATAAGCATTTATTTGGATGAATTAGCTTTTAGTATCTATGCAACAATGTTTTTATCATACCGTAACTCTAAGGATATAATAGGTTATGGTAAGGTATTTTCCTAAGTCACTATGGTAAGAGGTTTCAAAATATTAAAATCCTCTTCTTGTGTCCCCATAATATTTTGAAGTGATATTGTCTATGCTTACTACAATGTTTGTTCAATCTCTCACACTACAAATTGACTTTTGGAAAATAAATCCTTTGTCACCCTTTGAAATGAATTTGGTGACTATGATGGTGATGGTACTAGTGGCACAAACTTCCTCCTCTTCCTTTTTGATGGTTTAAATTTCTTTACTAGTTATGCAACTTCCTTAACTGGTGGTGTAGCTTCCTCCTCATCTGATTCCTTTATTGACCCTTCTTCATGTGATGATTTTATTGAACTATTGTTTCACTCTTTACTTTTCATTTGGAGTATTCTTCTTTAGTTGTGGTTTAGCATCAATCCACCTCAAAGTTATTTGTTCTAAATATTGTAAAGCTTTAGGAGGACTCAATATAGGAATCCCCATGCTTATCCTATATACAACATCTTAAAACTCTTTCATCATGTGGAATACCATTGAAATTTTCTTGAGGGTATGCATTAGAAAATTTTGGATACGTGTAACCAAGTAGGTTTTCCAATCATAAGCTACACCCAACTCAATGCCTTGCAAATAGGGTATCAACTGAATAGGTAATTCTAAGGCTCGTTGCTCTCTAGAAAACCTAACAATTAGTACATTCATAATACACTAGATTCCTTTATCCATCAATTGAGTTGGTTTTATCCCATGAATTCCATGTTACACCAAAGCATCAATCTATTTCTTCTTTAAAGATGTAACACCCTAAATCAATTGTTTAATATTCTTAGAATCAAACCTTTTGTTCAGTACTGAATATACTACCTTAGGAAGTCCAAATATCATTTAAATATTTGTATGTGAATACCACATATATCTCCCTTTCTTCCACCTAGGTCATGCTGGTATGATTGGTAGGATCATTTATTAGCAACATTTACAATAGGTATTCATTGAAATCCTTGTTGAAGTTAGGAACTTGTAGTATAAATTGTGCACCTACCTCTCTGATATTTTGATTGAGTGCATTATCTAGTGGTTTTTTCCCCTACCATTGTCTATAATAATCCCCAGTAGAATAGATCTAATGAATATCTTTTATGAATGTGCCCATACCGTTTATGAAGTGAATAAACCCTTTTGGAAATCTTCCACACTCAACACACTTTGAAACAAAACAACCTTCACTTTGAAACCCTTTAAAAAAATAAAAATATCTATTTATGTACACCTTATTTCTCCTTCTAAGAAAAATAATCAAATATCCCTCAAAATAAGCTTTCCAATGATATATAACATGATATACTTTTATAAAAGGAAAAACAAGAAATATTTCATTTTCTAAAAGTGCATTATAACTCTCAAGCTGCCTTTCGATTAAATAAAATATTTAATCAAACATTTTCCTCAACCTCACCTTATTCCTCCAACATTAGGCAATAATAAAAACTATTTTAATAAAAAAATTTACTTGCCTCTAGAGGGAATTGAACCCTCGTCACTGCCCACACAACACTTCAATCGTGGTGCCAAAGACCACACGAGCTACTTGCTCACATAATATGGAGAGCGAAGACTCTCTCCTTATTCCGCTACCCTCTTGTTCACGTTAAAATGTGGGCCAAAAATTTCCCCCTTTATTCCTCATAATTTGTATTCGGTGGGATTTGAACTCATGCACATCCACCAAAAAAAATATTAACACTCCCAAGCTCACAATTAGGCCATGTCGTCACTTCGATGAAATTCGGCACATTCATATATTTGTTCTCTTCGAAATCGTGTGCTTGGTGGTCTTAAAAAAAGAGGTATTTGCATATTAATATGCAATCTCCCTTGTGAAATAATAAATGTCAGGGATTTTTAACTTCTAATAATCACATTTAATAGCGCATGAAATTTATGATGTCGGCAATATTTTAATTTTAATTTTAAAATTAAAATTAAAATTTTAAATAATTAAAATTTAAACTAAATATTTAAAATCAAATATCTCCATCATCGGGGAACCTTTTTTTATGAAATGAAAGCCCAAATTGGGTTTCATGAAAAAACCATTTCAAATATGCCATAAATGGTTTTAAATAAAATGTTTTATTTTACCTTTACTTGGTTCTCACAAAAACCCTGTATATATCCATGCTCTCCAAAATATGAATGCTTTGGTCATCAAAACTTAATGTTACCTTGTGACATTAATGTGACATCAATGACAACATAAAACAACTAAAATTTCCAACACTACTAAGACCATAAACATTGCACCCCTACCTCAATAACCCTACCATAGTATCTTGTTATCGAGACCATAGCTTTGCACCCCTACCACAAGAACTCTACCACAATATCCTAGCACCAATACCATAGCCGCTACACCCCTATCATAAGAACCATACCATAGTATCTTACCACCAAGATTGTAGTCATTGCACCCCTACCATAGTATATTATTTCCAATACTATAGATGAGGTAGTTGCTATTGTAGTCATGAATACCATACTTACTTCACCCCTACCATAGAAATACTACCATAATATCCTATCACCAAAACTATAGCCACTGCACCCCTACCATGGGAACCCTACCATAGTATTCCATCACCAATATTGTAGCCAATACCATAGTCATTGTACCCCTACCATAGGAACCCTATCATAGTATCGTAGTAGCATAAGAATAAAATATTTTGTGAGTGAAATAAAACCCACTACAACCTTTGGGCTTATCGCCAGTTCCATCTAGATATACCCCTAAGACCTACATAATGGATTTTTATGTGTTTGCAAATACAACACAAGGGATTCTTTGAGCAAAGGACCTCCCATTCATCTCGATACCACGTTCCAAAAAATATTCATACTTGCAAAGGTACACAAGGGATGTTCTGATCACTCGACCTACTATTCATCTTGAGGCATGTCCTAAAAACCAACTGTGCTACAAGGATGGACAAGAAAAATTAATTATTAACATTGTTATATATTGATGTATTTCTATGAGTTGATTTAATCATTCATATTTATTTGGGTGGGTAATTTAAATTGTGCATCATACTTAGTGAGATGGCATAGAATTTTCTCATGTAGTAAATACATTTTTATGGTAAAAGTTGGATGGGAGCAAATCTACCACAATAAATATTAATTGTAAGGTAATACTTGAGTGGTCCATATACATCTATATCAAACATGTGATTTTAGATTATCAAAATATATATTTTTTGTTATATGTATGAATAGAATGACACAATTACATGAAATAAATTGTATTCTTTGTAGTTCTTGATACAAGAGCAATTTTATTACTAGAGTACTTAATCCTAACAATATATATTAAAGCACATGATCTCGATTCAATGGTATTACAATTTTGATGCATGTGTTAAAATTAGAATCTAGTATAAGCAAGGAACCATAATTGAAACTCAAAGTGAGTGTTGAAGCAATGATCTAGAGTTGAAGATAAGAGTCCCAAGCACTAATAAAGTGTTAAAGAGGATGTTGGAGAAATATGTGCATCATCCACAATGATTATTAAATCAATAAAATAGTTGAGCACATCTAGATTAGATCAAGTATAATTTTTTTTATTATGCAAATATTTTGCATGTTCATAGTCAAATTTATAGAACAATGAAAATATATATTTTGTGATTTTAATTTATAGATTAATGAAATGGTGAGATAATTTGTATGCTTCTACAATATTTGAAATAACAACAAATTTATTAACATATTATTTGATCCTAGAATGCCCCCCTTAATGCTTCATGTTTCAATTATCAATTTTATTACTTCAACTCTCATATCCTATTAAAATTATACTAACTAGGACTTGAAGATAACACCTCAATATATTGAGGTGTTCTACCGATGAGCTTCTATCTACTCTTTCATTTGGATTCTTATTTTAACACCTACATTAATATTTCTACACCTTTGGATTTTTGACATGTTTTTCAACTTTTAGTTGTGGCTCACTTCTTTAGCACTTCCCCATAAGTTACTACTTTGGGGATTTTGCTTCAATTTTTAATCTTATCTTTAATAATGGAGTTAAACTTCAACTTGGGTTTGTCATTTACACTTGCTTATAGCTTTAACACCAACTCCAATATTGCTATACCATTGAATTTAATAGATCATAATGTATGAGGTTCATCCCATTGTTTCTAAACCAAATATTCATTTTTATTATCTAATGTATGGGACCTAGATTCTACCAGACACAACCTTCATAAATGGTTAGAAAGATAAATGCAAACAATTAGAGGAAACAAGAAAGAAATCCTAAAATTAAAAAGACAATTGGAAAATAGAAAATTGTATACAAAAATAATAATAAATATCCTAAAAATGAAAAAGAATATATTAAAAAATTATTAGCATTGTCATGATTCTGTATTTTGACATATCCCTCATGTGTTGATTCATTCATCCATACTTAGATAAATCTTCCAACTTGTGCGTCATTCATAACTAGATTAGAATGTATGAAGTGGAGTGAGATGGCACCAAAGTCTCTCATGTAGTGAGAAATTTTGTATGGTGAAATTTAGATAGTAGCAAATATTCCATGATAATTATTAGTTTAATGGAATAGTTGAGTTTTTCACTTACACCCATATTGAACATATGATTATATATTGTGCAAATATTTTGTTTATTTTGGTATGTATGAAAGGAATGACATAAGTGTTTGAGATAATTTGTATGATTTTATAGTGTTTGATATAAGATCAATTTGTTAGAGTATTTTAACCTAATAGAGTTATGACACATCCAATTTGTTTGTTTTTTTGTATTACATGATCATTGAAAACAATGAAACTTTTGTTTAGTTCATTATTTTAAATTTAATGAATACTATTTATTAATTTTATATTAATAAACTATTAAATGGTCTACAAAGAATATTATATTTGAATTTTGTCATATATAATAATCAAGTTATTGTAGTATCACTACATGGTTATATGGATGAGACTTCTTATAAGATCATAAAACTAATTAAAGATATTTAATACTTTAATTTTTTCTTATATAAATATATCTAATAAATTAATTTAATTTATTAGTTTAAAAATTATACCTATTTATTTTTTAATAATATTTTTTACTTTCTCCATTTATAATATATAAATTGGAAATTATATTTGATTAATTATATAAAAATAAAATATTACTATTTTTTGTTGCATAGGAAACCTCTATAATCCCTGGACCCCTAGGTAAAGACAAAATCAATGGGACCCCAACCTATAGAAAATGGTGAGGAATTTATGAGAAAACGAAATGATAATTTAGTGGGAGGGAAATTGGCAATGCATAGTAAAGAATACATCCATGTCTACTCAAATTTTCCTTGTGACTATATCACTTAGACGATAGATATCATGTTGGCTAGCTTAAGATGACAAATATTGATGTTGGCTCAATCTTAAAAACTTACTCCAAGATGATATTTGTTCAAGATGATAATTGCTAATATCGACTAGATCATGATGACATGTTGACTCATTCATATGGTGACAACTGGATGATGACAACTTAGTATAGTGGTAATTAATTAATGGTATCTCAGTATGATAGAAATTGACTGATGGCAACATGTCAACTTCTCCCATGTCAGCACTAGGCATGATGGTAAGATGAATGTTGGCTTCCATCGATTGGTCTAGATGACATTAGTTCCTATAATTTCTAGCTTTCTGCGATCTTTCTGAGTGCTCCTTACTACAACATTGTAACATATAACAAAACATAAGACACTACAAGTATTTATAAATACATAGTTGGTAAAAATAAGTGATCTTGTATTATAATTTAGATGAATACAATTCAGTCTTAATATTACAGCTCTATGCTCAACATTACCCAGTTGGTGTCTCCCTCCTATAATGGATTGATATCTCATGCAATGGATATCAATTAAAATGCAAATGGGTCTATATATACTATAACTTTAGTAGTTACTACAAGAAACAAAGCCAAACTACTAAAACTACGTTTCTAACATAGCCTTAACAAACGCTAACAATACAAATTATAAAAATTTGTAAACGATGGTTGATTACATTGTGTTTCATTACATTGTATTACATTCGGTAGCACCCTAAAATTGGCATAGTTAAACCTTTAGTAAAAAATTAAAATTAAAATTTTTAACCCTGAAACCACTCATTAACCTCTGATTAACCGCGCCCCTCATTTTTTGCACCATTTTTAGGATTTTTTTTTACCGTTGGACAATATCATCGTCGATCAGATGAAATTGTCTCAGATCTGATGAATTATTCTAGAGCAGAACATCCAGACGATCTCGTCCCAAAACTGAATTTTCATAATTAGCTTATGTTTCAACAGCTTCTCTAACTTGGGCAGAAAGCGTGTTTGCATAGTTAGAGACTCCCCCATTGGAGATCTCCCAGATTGGGATGATCTCCAACCTCCTAACCTCTCCCTAAGTCCTATATAAACTTAGGATTTCCCCTGACTTTCCCCTTGGCTGAATTTCTCTGCAATTTTGTTTTTTTGTTCATTAGAACACCTCAAATCATTGTCTGCATTTGTGCATTTTTCAAGTTTTCTTGCAGGAACCTTTCTTTTTTTTAGCTGGAGAAAGCTCGGATCATCGTAGATGATCCCGTATGATTTCGGATGATCTCGACGACATCCACGATGATCTAGTACGATTGCAGGCGATTTTGACTACAGTCAATATTGGGGGCAATCAGTGCCCTGGGTTTGCATTTTTTGTGCTTTATTTCTTATTTTGTTTTGCATTTATTTGGTTTATTTCATTTTTGCATCTTGGAGTTCACCTCATTTAGCTTAAATGCATGATAAAATTAAAATCAATCATTAAAATAAGGCATTTTCTTCAATTTGTTATCTAGAGTTGTCATTCTAGTATTTATACTATCATTTATATTGTTTCCCCTTTCTTTTGCAATTGCATTTTTGGTTCTTGGTGTTTATTTCTATGATTACAAGTTTTTGACGAATTCATCAGGTCGACGATGATCTTGTCTGATCTCAGACAATCTGCTATGATCTAGATGATTCTGTACAATTACAGATGATTCTGTCAAATTTGAGACGATATGGACTTCTAAAAGCTTCAAAATCTTCATCAAACATCTGGAATCAGGTATGTTTTGTCTTCTTTAGCACACTTTCTATATTTAGCACTCATTTCTGCTTTCTGTATTCATATAAATCAATATTTGCATATAGAATAGCTTAGATTCATTTGGCCAAACCTAGGAATTGAATGATTAAGAATAAAATTGAACACATCAAACCCATTCTCAACCTAGGCATGGAAAATGCCACTCAAAGTTTCCTGGTGAACCCCACCATCCGTCAAAAATTCACCTTGATATCCCTCTCCCGAGAGGCGTGAACTTCAAATGGCCTCTCAGTCTGAGGTATTGTCTCATCCTTTTCGCATCTCCCTTTCGAGCACAGATCCTTTAGCTTGAAGGTAAGGGCGCAAAAAATTTGGGTCGATACATTTTGGTGAACCCGACATGAAACTATAAACCTTTTGAAAACAATAACAATATATATATATATATATAATCATTTAGAAAATTGTTAAGATTGCACATCATATTTAGATGGTATATTATAATAAAAGATGAGTTGTCACCATAAATGTTGAAAATCAATTAGCAGCCATAGAAATTACTTATGTTCTTAGAGTACCTCAAACAAATAGAGTCCAACCTTTGTGGGACGAACTTGATAGGATATTGGGTATTATTTCATCTAGGACAACAGAACTTAGGCAAATTAAGAGGTTTGTCCTAGATAGAATGTTGGATCCTGATTAGGTGACCCTATATCATGAACTTCAGAGAGCTTGCCATAGGTGGTTAGCTGATAAGAGAGCCCTTATGTCTTCCGAATTGTACACCTTTGAGGAATACCTTGAGAACGTAGCTATAGTATACCAATTTTTGTCTCGTATAGGAGATCAAGAGGTCATTCTTACAGATAGAAAAATATGGAATAGAGTTCCTAGAGTTGTGTTATATCGAGAGTATTGCCATGAACTTTATTTCTAAAAGTCAGAATCTGAAACAGATAATATCACCATAGCACACTTTATCAAATTCTTGAAACAACATTTCCAATTTGAAGAGGAGAATTTCATGACGCCTGATGAACTTGATCCTATTAATGATATTCATAAACTATTTATAGAAAACTAGATCATTTCTTTTATTATTGTTATTTCTTGCAACTGGTGTGTTGTTTGTTATATTTTTTATAATATTATAAAAACACAAAAAAATCAAAAACAAAAAAAATATTTCCTTTTAAAATATATATTATAGTAGGTATATAATTAAAATATATACCTCTCAAACCTTGTTGCATATATATATATAATATATATATATATATATATATTATATATATATATATTTATGGAAATCTAAGTTTAAGCACAATGACTAGAATTAGGAATGGAAAAAAAATTGAAGTAGAAGAATATTGGTTAGGAAAAACCTTAAATAACCCAAATGTCCTTCCTGAAGACCCAATTTAGGAAGAAGGAACCCTAGATCAACAAGAAGAAGAGTTTGTTGTAGGAAATGAACCAAAAGAAACTGTTAGAGAGGAAGGATCCTCATCCCCTAAAGTGTCTCCAAGTGGAGCTGTTACTTTTGACAACATGGAACATTTCTGGAAGTTTCTCAATACTAATATTGGTACTCTTAATAGAGCAGTCCATATGGACAAGGATCAAATTAGTGACACTCAAGCAACTTTAGAAGAAATATATCACACACGCACTAATCCTTTGTCCTTTGTTGATCAATAAAGTGATCAAGCTGGACCATCCAATTTGGATATGGCCGCTATAATCCAGAATATGCAACAAAAATAGGTTACCCAACCACCTAGAGTGCATGTTACTAATCCTAGAGTCATTCCTACACAAAATAAACCTTCATTCACTACTTTATTTCACCAAGTTGTTGATCAATATACCTCAAATCAACAAAAACCCAAAACAAAACCAAACACCAATTTCCAAAAATCTAGGGTAAAACATAATACTACCACAAATATTCTTCATAATACCCTTCCTACCAACAATTTACATAATAGCAACATAGAATCTAATCCTTATGTCATGCCATCATACGCTCACAAATCCCATACTCATGTGCCACCAAACCAATATGGTGGACAAACTAATAATCTTGAAGCCATGGTGAAACAGTTAGTCTCCCGCATGGACCAGATAGATCCCTACCGTCCCTCGTACAATTATCGAGATATGTGTAGTCAACCTCTAGATCCTATAGTCATAGCACATCCATATCCTAAACATTTTCCTATGCCTGTCCTACCTATATACAAAGGAACTGAAGATCCCATAGAGAATCTTCATATGTTTAGGATAGCATGTCATGATATATCACATGATGACATGTTATTACTAAAAATGTTCCCGAAAAGCTTAGGAGGAATGGCATTAGAGTGGTACTATCAATTACCCACTCATTATTTGAGGAATTTCAAAGAAACAACCGAGTATTTTGTTCATCAATTTAGTGCTTACATCGAAAGGCATGTGACCATTAAATATTTTTACAACTTAAAACAAGACAAAGATGAATTCTTCGCCGATTTCCTAGCTCGATGGAGACAGTTGATAGGAAAATTACACTTTGTGTTACCTTATAGGGAGATGCTGGATATCTTTATTAATAATTTACAAGAACAATTATCCTACGAGTTATCAACTACTACCTTAACCACCTTCAATTAGGCTATAGACTTAGCTCGAAGAGTGGAAGATGCTCTCATTAGGAGAGGTTAGCTTAAGAAGAAATATGATGAGAAAACATCCAGAAATCAATATAAAAATAAACAAGTTGTGGGTGATGGAGTCACTGATAGCAGAAATATTGCTAATGTTAATGCTACAAAGAAAACGGAGAAGTTTATACTAAAACCTCTTGATAAACCTCCTCAAGAATTTACTAGGTTAAATCAACCTCTATCAACTATTCTACCGCAATTACTAGAAAGAGGTTTGATTCAATTACCAAATATCAGGGAACCTGATCCAACTATACCCGGATACAGAGCTGATTTACACTGTGATTTCCATAGAGGACCTGGACACACTACCAACTCTTGTAAAATACTAAAACATAAAATACAAGACTTAATTGATAATAATGAGATGGAGGTGCAAGCCTTTCAACCTAAACAAAATACTCCTAATAATGCTCAAAAGAACATCCCCCAAAATCAGAATCATAATGCCAATCAATCATTAGACATATTTCAATATCCTTTACCAAAGCATGACAAGGAAGTGGCTAATCAAATTGAACATCATAATGTTCCCCTTCCTACCCGCTATGTAGGGACTATTAGTGGACATTTACCATCTCATGATCTACAAATATTTGACACAACTTTATCCATGGTTACGACCAGACCTCTACATAATAATCGGACACTTGATATTAGTGATACAGAATACGAGACTAAAAGTGATATGGAATTCACATCAAATCAATCGAATAGTTCTGAGATGAATCAGATGCTATTCAACCTATCATAAATTCTATGGTTTCGAAAGAACCATTTCCAAGAAGAGTCACTACTAGACTGTCTTCTCACCAATTACTTTCTAATGAACAAGCTATAAATGCTAGACCAAGACCTATTCATCATCCGCAAAATAATATTGTAGGTACCATCGAAGTTGTTACTAGACAACAGGCTCAAAATTCTCAACAAGATCAAACTCAGAATGATGGACCAGCTCCATTTGTTTTGAAAGTTTCTAATAAAGGGAATCATGCACCTAATGTTCAACCTAAACCTCCTTATAATATTAATGAGCAACTATCAAATATTACAGCTCGAATTTCCCTTTTGGACATTTTAAGATCTTCTCCTACACATAGAGATGAACTGATGCTCACATTAAGCCAAATGATGGTACCACAAGACATTCAACCTGAAGCCATGACCAATACTATCATAATTCGAGAAGTTGATTGTATTGACTTTCGGGATAAAGATATACCGCAACATAGTTTACATAAGGATAACCCCTTATATATTACTGCCCTAATAGGAGATGTCGCAGTCAAACGAGTCTTGATTGATAATGGTTCATCTTTAAACATTTGCACTTTTGACTTCTACCAAAGGTTTGGGTTTAGAAGGGATGAAATGAAAAGAACTGATTTGATCATAAAAGCTTTCAATGACGAAACACAAGAAATGTGTGGAGTTATTCCTATCCCATTGCAAGTTGGTCCAAGAACCTTAGACACAACCATGTTTATTGTACATTGCCCTGCATCATACAATATACTCTTGGGTTGCCCTTGGATCAATGCGATGCGGGTTGTTCCTTCAACTTTACATCAATGTGTCAAATTTTAATTTAAAAATCAGTTGGTTACCATTCATGGTGATCCCATACCTTTTGATATGTGTGCTTTGGCAGAACCTATTGGAGTTCAGTTTTGTCCTACCCTATCATCCACACATCCTAATTCTCATTCTCTGTCTAAATGTGTGAAACACACACCCATAACATCATCTACTTCTTCTCCATCAGTTCTACCTTCACATATTCTCCTTCCATCTTATCAAGACTTGGAATATAGTAATAAGAATGAAGAACTTTTTTCTCCTTATGACATTTTATTTTGTAACATGATCAATTTTACACATATAAAAGTCAAATCTTTTGCTACATTATTTTACATTATAACAAAACTTTTGTTATCGCTACCTTTTATTCATCACCTTTTGTTCTTACCTTCACCACAACCAAATTATCCTTCAAAACCGCCTTTGATTTTGAAGCAACCTTAGACATGTTATACTCAAATAACCTTGTATAGTATACATAGATCATATTTTATATACCACCAATTCAATTCATAAACTAAAATCAAAATATAAAAAAAAATAATAATATAAAAAAATCAAAATTATCAAAATCTTCAAAAATATTTGTTATATTTATTTATTGCACTTATCAATTCTTGAAATATTGTAGTTATTTTGGATAAATTAGCATTTATTTGGAAACCCTCACTTTCACACTCACATGAATAAATATCTTGATTTATTTGGTATGATTACTAATCTCTCTTATATCAAAGTCCACAAATTGAATTAAATAAAGTTTTGATCATAGAGAATTGATCTTGTTATTTACTTGAACCAAGCATATCTTTTCACATTAAAATGATTTCATTGCAAATTCAATACGATGCTACATAGTAGAAGTGGTTTCTTGAGTGAAAAGTTTCCCCTGCTATCCTATCATGCACATGGTCTAGAATCTTTGAGAGTTGACAAAAGGACAAGCTCACCCCTACCCAGAATAAAAATCCCTTGCTCTACAACCAATTTGAGCAAGTATCCCTAGTATAGGAAGCAAAAGAAAAAGAAAAATCAAGCAAAATCATGAGAAAAAGAAGCATTATTTTCAGTATCATTTTGTACTATCTTAGCAATATTTCAGCATTATCTCAAATATCAAGCAAAAATACAAATAGAAAAAGAAAAAGAAGAAAAGAGAAAAAGTAAAAGAAATAAAATCCCTTTTCCCTACCCTTTGAAAAGAAAAGAAGGGTAAATGAGCTTAAATCCCTGGAATTCTCAATTATTCAAAAATTGTGAGGTAAACCCCATAACAGGCGATTTGTGCCCAACCCGCTTGGCCTTGGGTAATTCCTAGCATGGTGATATGTCTGTTACATTAGTGACCTTATTTTGTACAGACCTATGTCTGCTTATGGATTAGCTAGCTCTTTATAACCCGAATTACATAGTAGTATGGTACGGTTACATGCATATAAATCATGGTCAACGAACACTTATTTGGTTAATTCAAATTACTTGTATCAAATTATCTTGCTCAAAATTGGTGAATGAACAAAACAATTGCACACACATTTGTATTTGAGAGATTTTCAAGATCAGCAATGAACTCACATATGCACATGGGGTTCCTTATAAATCTACATTTTGTCTTTGAGATAATTTAAAATATTTATGCAAATCTTCTGGAATGATTTCATCTGTTTTATGTTATAGCAATTACATATAATTTCTTTTTCAAAAAAAAAAAAAAAAAATCCAAACTGCTTTCAAAACATGCAATAAAGTCATATTTATATATAATTTTTTACTTTCACGATGATGGTATAGTTCAAAAACTTAAACTGGAATTTTATGCCTAGCGCAAGTCCTCATCTTATATTTTTTGTTTATTTTCAAAATCAAAAATCAACCATGCAATAAAACTATTATATCAATTTCTTCTTTGGATTTCGCGATGATGGTATAATTCTATACCTATAATTCTATGCCTAGCGCAAACCATTGAACTAATTTTATTTTCCATTCATTTAACTCATAAAAAAATATGGCTTAAATCATTATGTTACACAATTATGCTTTAAAAAGAACGAACATTGTTTCTATTTCATTTCATTATGTCAACATTCAATTTTGCAATGATGGTATAATTCCTAGGGAATTATTCAAAAAATTTATCACACTTAGGAATTTATGCCTAGCAAAAATCATTTTTTAATATATTTCATGCATAATATTTTCATGGAAATCTGAAAACAAATCATCACCATCATCATTCATCATCATAACACAAAGTCTTAAGATAGTCTCTTAAGCACTCTTTTACTTTTAGCAATATTTCTACACCGGTATTAGCTTGACGACCTAGCGAGCAATGACTCCATGAAATGGTCATATAACAGCGACAATGTCCTTTGAAATTATTATTAGATGTCCCTTTTATTTTTTATCAAATCACACCACCAACAACCAATTTGTTTACATCAGATTATTTCATTTAAATTTTACAGCATGACATAAAAATTATAATATTTCCAAACGACATAATTACATGAATCATCAATCAACAAATCAAAACATTAAAGCATCATACAAACATATGCACAACTCATATCATCAAAAATATCATATATATATATATCAACAAAATTATGTACATCATATCAAAACTGGATTGGTATGCCACAATCTATACCTTGGCAAACTCAATCCTCTCAAATTAATAATAATCATATATATACAATTTGTAGTGCAGTGATCGGCTAGCTTCGAGAACCCCTTGAGCTCTCAACCTCATCTCCTCTCCCGCCCTGAGGTGGAGGAGGTGGCCCCATTGCAGTCTGTGTCGTATCATGAGTCTTGGACACCGATCATGAGGATGTCCTCGATGACCCCATCATGACAAGCTCTACAATAGGGGTTGGTAGCGGTATCCTCTACTCCATTGGCATCGCCTGGTAGTATAACGCCTGGTAGAACATGATCTGGGCAATAGCCCGTGCTAGATACCGACTGCTCGCCCCTCCACCCCAAGCCCTGAGTTGTGTAGCCTCATCCTATAGTGTCTGCACCTAAGACTAGATATGGACAACCTTCACTTGAAGATTCGCCACCTCGTTTCTCTCCCCTACATTGACACCCTTGCCCTTATCGAGATATGGTGGTCTCTCCCTCTATTGAGAAGGAAGTCCCTCCTCCCTCCTCCCCTGCTGCTGCAATCTCTGTTGAGCCTGTGGCCTCCTTTGGCGTCTCTCCTATGGAGACCGTCGTTGCTCTCTCCCTCCACGACCTCGCACTACCTCAATGGCTACTTGGTGCCACCTCCCCATCTGATGCATGATAGCATGCATCAGACCCTATGCCCTCATCATCTGAGGAGGGTGGATGCCTGCGTACCAGGAATCATATCCATCGGCCACCCCAGCGTTGTTCCCATCCACTAGCTAAATGGGGGCATCATCCGCGTCCTGACTCCAAAATCATTGCATGTCTAGAGCCCCGCTCAATGTAGTGTTATCTCGAACAATCTGGGAGAACTCATAATCCCTGAGAGAAGGGATCCCTATTGTAGACTGAACTATCTTAGAACTCGGTCGTAGTAGTGGAGCTCTACCTCTCCCTGCTCCATCCTCAGCCAGTAGACTCGCCTGATGCAAGCCAACTCCTGTATGTCTTCTCCCCACCCTGGATGCTCTCTCCATGGCCTTCAGGTGATCTAGTCTGGTATGAGGTTGTCTAGTAACCTCCGTGACATCGACAGATCTATCCACCACTATGACCCTCTCTGGAGCCACCAATAGAAAACTCGGGGCCTCTCCCGATCAACCCCTATCAGTGGAAGCCCTATCGGCCTCTACACCATGATGTGCTCCTAGCACCAAACCTGTAGCAGTGATGTCAAGACCAAACATCGATTGCCCTTGTATATGACCCCATGAAGGATCCTATATAACCAACATAGTGCAAAGCTCCCCCAAGAAATCTGTATCCGTGGTCTCTCATGTCGTAGACCACATCTGTAAGGAGCCATGGTAGTCTGCATCCACTCTTATGGCACAACGGAAGACCACCTACTACCCTTGCCAAAACCTAAGTCAACCTAGATGCCCCAGGCATCTGCCGTAGTGACTCGATGTTTAATCTGCCCTTCTCCAGGGTGAAGCTCGGGTCTCCACAGAATTGCATCATCGCCTGGCCCTGATTAGTCATAGGGGCCATAAACCGTTCATATATGGGGATCCTCAAGATCCTCCATACATCCTCCAAAGTGGGAGCCATCTCCCCTATCGGTAATTGAAAGTAAGATGAACTCGGATACCATCTCTCTGCTAGGGCTGTCAATAGCCCCATGTCTATCGATATTTATGGCATTTCTGCCACATGCTACAGCCCAACCTCTGCTAGTCGACCTCGCTCTGCCTGATCAAGCATGGCCACGTCATCCCTTAGACCCCCATATTTCCATTCCCAAATCTTTAGCAAATTCCTCTGCAAAGTAAACAACAAAACAATAAAAATCATTAGTAAAATAGTGATTAAAATCAATTAAAAGTAATTAAAACAAATTTAATTTCACAAAAAAGATGATATCGTCCAATATTTGATGATATCGTCCTAAATTCAGTAATTTCATCCTTAGTAGGATGGAATCATCTCTGATTTCACCATTTGGGAATCGTCCCTTATTGGACAGGATCGCCCCTCTATCATTGATTTTGCCCCTAGACGAAATCGACGATCTAGGGACGATTTCGATGAAATTAGGACAATTTCATCCCGATGATGTCGACGGCCCAAAAACGGCTGTGATGCCCAAAAAGCAATTAAAATTCAACTAAAATTCAATAAATTCAATTAAAAGCATGCCACACTAAGTTTAGATCCTTACCCGTAGCCCGCGTCGGACCTCCGTCGATCTGTGCACCATCTCAACCATTTTTTTTGCAGAGCTCTAAAACAAAAAAAATGAACAGTAAAAATGAATTAGGTTTTTACCCTATTTTTTATTTTATTTAAAAAAAATAAGCAACATTTTTAATTTTTTGCTTTTCCACGCTTTTACCTCAAACGTTCGATTCGGGTAAAAACACGAAGGGGGCATCATAGTAAGCAGTCGTACGATTCGACCTAGAACCGTCGTCTAAAATTTGGAATAAATTTTTGCTTTCTCATAAAGTGAGAAGAACTCGTATTTAACACATTTTCTTTGGAAAATTTGCTAAAGAGGGGGCAAAATGTAGCACCCTAAAATTGGCGCAGTTAAACCTTTAGTAAAAAGATTAAAATTTGAATTTTTAACCTCGAAACCGTTCATTAACCTCCAGTTAATCGCTCCCCTCATTTTCCATGCCATTTTTAGGATTTGTTTTGACCATTGGAAAATATCATCGTTGATCAGACGAAATTGTCTCAGATCTGACAAATTCGTCTAGAGTAGAACGTCCAGACGATCTTGTCCCAAAACTGAATTTTCATAATTAGCTTCTGTTTCAACAGCTTCTCTAACTTGGGAAGAAAGCGCATCTACGCAGTTAGAGACTCCCCCATTGGAGATCTCCCATATTGGGATGATCTCTAACCTCCTAACCTCTCCCTAAGTCCTATATAAACTTAGGATTTCCCCTGACTTTCCCCTTGGCTGAATTTCTCTGCAACTTTAGTTTTTTGTGCATTAGAACACCTCAAATCATTGTCTGCATTTGTGCATTTTCAAGTTTTCTTGCAGGAACCTTACTATTTTTTAGCTGGAGCAAGCTCAGATTGTTACAGACGATCCCGTACAATTTTGGACGATCTCGACAACATCTGTGATGATCTAGTATGATTACAGGCGATTTCGACTGCAGTCAAGATTGGGGGCAATCAGTGCCCTGGGTTTGCATTTTTTGTGATTTATTTCTTATTTTGTTTTGCATTTATTTTTTTTAGTCTTATTCTGCATCTTGGAGTTCACCTCATTTAGCTTAAATGCATGATAAAATTAAAATCAATCATTAAAATAAGGCATTTTCTTCAATCTGTTATCTAGAGTTGTCATTCTAGCATTTATACTGTCATTTATATTGTTTCCCCTTTCTTTTGCAATTGCATTTTTGGTTCTTAGTGTTTGTTTCTATGATTGTAGGTTTATGATGAATTCGTATAACGAATTCGTTAGGTCGATGACGATCATGTCTGATCTTAGACGATCTGCTATGATCCAAACGATTATGTACAATTACAAATGATTTTATCAGATTCAAGACAATTTGGACTTCTACAAGCTTCAGATCTTCATCAAACATCCATAATCAGGTATGTTATGTCTTCTTTAGCACACTTTCTATATTTAACACTCATTTCTTCTTTTTATATTCATATAAATCAGTATTTGCATATAGAATAGCTTAGATTCATTTGGCCAAACCTAGGAATTGAATGATTAAGCATTAAATTGAACACATCAAACCCATTCTCAACCTAGGCATGGAAACTGCCACTCAAATTTTCCTGGTGAACCCCACCATCCATCAAAAATTCACCCTGATATCCCTCCCTTGAGAGGTGCGACCTTCAAAGGACCTCTCAGTCCGAGGTATTGTCTCATCCTTTTCACATCCCCCTTCTGAGCACGGATCCTTTAGCCTGAAGGTAACGACACAAAAAATTTGAGTCGATACACATTCATTATTATATCATGACATTATGTTTGACCATGTGGCCTGCCATTTGACTAAATATCATTCCACTTATTCGTAAATATTTTTACAAACACTTCAGTGCGTAGATCCTTTCACAAGTATTTTATTTATTCTTAGAACTATTGTCTACATCTATCCTTCCCTTTACATTAGTTGATGTCTTTGATGACTTCATATGTTGTTTTGTTGGGATCTTACCTCATTTGGATCTAATGCTTGTAGCCCTTCTAATTCTTGAACATGAAATTTCTAATAGTCTTGTTCATTATGGATCTTCCTAACATAGTTGTAATACTTGTTTCATTCTACTCCATAGAAATTCATTGTATCCTCCATTACCTATAATTGTTTTAGGATTTTCTCTTTCTATTGGATAAAATGTTCTTTCATTCATTATTGTGTCTGAGTAGAGGATGTTGGTTTCTTTTGATCCAAGTCATTCTTTAGATATACTTATTATGTGTGTGTTTTATTCAATTCTCTAAATAGTGCTTCCTCCTTCTGTTTGACCTATTCCAATTCCTTCAGCAAGGTATTTTCTTGTTGATTCTTTTGAGCCACTAACTCTACTTATTGTTGTAACAATAAGATATTTATTAATTGCTATTATAGTAGTTTATCTTTCATCTCCACAATGATTCACTCCTTCTTCTTGATCTAACCATGCAATTCCTATAGCTTTTTTTATTCTTCTTCAATCTACTTCATTGTTTCATTCAACTAGGTCAAGTCATTATCTAGATTTTGTTCTATTATCTATAGTCATCCTTCATTTTTTTGCAATTTCTGGACCAAATTATTTTTAGCGATATGAAGCTACTTAATCCCCTTAGCTAGAAAATATAACAAATGTGATACAAAATTGATTGGCTTGTACGTTAAAAATAACTCGGGTACCAATTCTAGTTGTGATATTCTTCTTGCTATGATCCTATAAGATGTATGAATTTTGTGACCCACAATATACACATCAGCAAGTTCTAGATATAGTGTTGATTTTTTTATCAATTGGTTTATCCACTCCTTCCATAGTCTTGATATTTTTAGTAGGCAAACCTCATGGTTTTTCTTGGTAAATTCTAGAGATATCCCATCACCAATTTCCTTTTCTATCCCATTGTACCAATTATTCCAACTCTTCTTCTACCATCAACTGCCATTGTTTCCACTATCTAACACAACCTACTTCAAACTCTAGAGTCATTCTATCCATAACTTAGGATAGTTTGGTGTAATAAGCATGCTTGCTAATTAATGTGTGCCCCTAGTTCTGGTGGATATTAAAAAATAGACACTTCAAGCATTATGTGGTCAGACAAGGTTTCATATTCTACTTCAAAATTTTCTTCATCTAAAATTACTTCTATTCCTTTTTCTAAAACGTAAATTAGCTTCTTGGCTAATTTCCCTTTTGTGATCATGTTTTGATCCAATTGTAGATGTGGTTGGCTATATTCTCCTATAGCTGATATTGATTCTCTAAGAAACATATTCTATTGTGATTTTTTTTATTATTTATCTAGCTCTTCATTATACTTCTCACTTTGTCCTTCATTCACTATAATAGCGTTTAGTTGAGTTCCCACTTGTTGACTTTCTCCCTCCTTTTCTATTGATGTTAGTTTTTCCTTCTTCTTCTCTTGTTCAACCCCCTTCTCCTTGTCTAGTTCTACTACTTGGTCCACATATTTTACCTCCATCACAATAAGCATTTATTTGAATGAATGAGCTTGTAGTATCTATGCAACAAAGTTTTTATCATATCGTAACTCTAAGGATATAATAGGTGATGGTAAGGTTTTTTCCTATGTCACTATGGTAAGAGGTTTCAAAATATTAAAATCCTCTTCTTGTGTCCCCATAATATTTTGAAGTGATATTGTCTATGCTTACTACAATGTTTGTTCAATCTCTCACACTCCAAATTGACTTTTGGAAAATAAATCCTTTGTCACCCTTTGAAATGAATTTGGTGACTATGATGGTGATGGTACTAGTGGCACAAACTTCCTCCTCTTCCTTGTTGATGGTTTAAATTTCTTTACTGGTTGTGCAACTTCCTTAACTGGTGGTGTAGCTTCCTCCTCATCTGATTCCTTTATTGACCCTTCTTCATGTGATGATTTTATTTAACTATTGTTTCACTCTTTACTTTTCATTTGGAGTATTCTTCTTTAGTTGTGGTTTAGCATCAATCCACCTCAAAGTCATTTGTTCTAAATATTGTAAAGCTTTAGGATGATTCAATATAGGAATCTCCATGCTTACCCTATATATAACATCTAAAAACTATTTGATCATGTGGAAGACCATTGAAATATTCTTGAGGGTATGCATTAGAAAATTTTGGATACGTGTCACCAAGTAGGTTTTCCAATCATAAGCTACATCCAACTCAATGCCTTGCAAATAGGGTATCAACCAAATAGGTAATTCTAAGGCTCGTTGCTCTCTATAACACCTAACAATAAGTACATTCATAATACACTATATTCCTTTATCCATCAATTGAGTTGGTTTTATCCCATGAATTCCATGTTATACCAAAGCATCAATCTATTTCTTCTTCAAAGATGTAACACCCTAAATCAATTGTTTAATATTCTTAGAATCAAACCTTTTGTTCAGTACTGAATATACTACCTTAGGATGTCCAAATATCATTTAAATATTTGTATGTGA
The DNA here is from genome assembly GCA_028583015.1 of Wollemia nobilis. Classification (NCBI taxonomy): domain Eukaryota; kingdom Viridiplantae; phylum Streptophyta; class Pinopsida; order Araucariales; family Araucariaceae; genus Wollemia; species Wollemia nobilis. The sequence goes on along the minus strand of JAQPPZ010004517.1, from coordinate 48,264 downwards.
ATACCACATATATCTCCCTTTCTTCCACCTAGGTCATGTTGGTATGCTTGGTAGGATCATTTATTAGCAACATTTACAATAGGTATTAATTGAAATCCTTGTTGAAGTTAGGAACTTGTAGTATAAATTGTGCACCTACCTCTCTGATATTTTGATTGAGTGCATTATTTGGTGGTTTTTTCCCCTACCATTGTCTATAATAATCCCCAGTAGAATAGATCTAAGTAATATCTTTTATGAATGTGCCCATACCGTTTATGAAGTGAAGAAACCCTTTTGGAAATCTTCCACACTCAACACACTTTGAAACAAAACAACCTTCACTTTGAAACCCTTTAAAAAAATAAAAATATCTATTTATGTACACCTTATTTCTCCTTCTAAGAAAAATAATCAAATATCCCTCGAAATAATCTTTCCAACGATATATAACATGATATACTTTTATAAAATGAAAAACAAGAAATATTTCATTTTCTAAAAGTGCATTATAACTCTCAAGCTACCTTCCGATTAAATAAAATATTTAATCAAACATTTTCCTCAACCTCACCTTATTCCTCCAACATTAGGCAATAATAAAAACTATTTTAATAAAAAAATTTACTTGCCTCTCAAGAGAATTGAACCCTCGTCACTGCCCACACAACACTTCAACCGCGGTGCCAAAGACCACACGAGCTACTTGCTCACATAAGATGGAGAGCGAGGACTCTCCCCTTATTCCGCTGCCCTCTTGCTCACATTAAAATGTGGGCCAAAAATTTCCCCCTTTATTCCTCGTAATTTGTAGTCGATGGGATTTGAACTCATGCACATCCACCAACAAAAATATTAACACTCCCAAGCTCACCGTTAGGCCATGCTGTCACTTCGATGAAATTCGGCGCATTCGTATATTTTTTCTCTTCGAAATCATGTTTGGTGGTCTTAAAAAAAAGGGGTCTTTGCATATTAATATGCAATCTCCCTTGTGAAATAATAAATATTGGCGCTTTTTAACTTTTAATAATCACATTTAATAGCACATGAAATTTATGATGTCCGCAATATTTTAATTTTAATTTTAAAATTTAAATTTAAATTTTAAATAATTAAAATTTAAACTAAATATTTAAAATCAAATATCTCCATCATCGGGGCACCTTTTTTTACAAAATGAAAGCCCAAATTGGGTTTCAAGAAAAAACCATTTCAAATATACCGTAAATGGTTTAAAATAAAATATTTTATTTTACCTGTCCTTGGTTCTCACAAAAACCCTGTATATATCCATGCTCTCCAAAATATGAATGTTTTGGTCATCAAAACTTAATGTTACCTTGTGACATTAATGTGACATCAATGACAACATAAAACAACTCAAATTTCCAACACTACTAAGACCATAAACATTGCACCCCTACCTCAAGAACCCTACCATAGTATCTTGTTATCGAGACCATAGCTTTGCACCCCTACCACAAGAACTCTACCACAATATCCTAGCACCAATACCATAGCCACTACACCCCTATCATAAGAACCATACCATAGTATCTTACCACCAAGATTGTAGTCATTGCACCTCTACCATAGTATACTATTTCCAATACTATAGATGAGGTAGTTGCTATTGTAGTCATGAATATTGTACTTGCTTCACCCCTACCATAGAAATACTACCATAATATCCTATCACCAAAAACTATAGCCACTGCACCCCTACCATGGGAACCCTACCATAGTATTCCATCACCAATATTGTAGCCAAGACTATAGTCATTGTACCCCTACCATAGGAACCCTATCGTAGTATCGTAGTAGCATAAGAATAAAATATTTTGTGAGTGAAATAAAACCCACTACAACCTTTGGTCTTATCGCCAGTTCCATCTAGATATACCCCTAAGACCTACATAATGGATTTTTATGTGTTTGCAAAGACAACACAAGGGCTGCTTTGAGAAAAGGATCTCCCATTCATCTCGATACCACGTTCCAAAACATGTTCATACTTGCAAAGGTACACAAGGGATGTTTTGATCACTCGACCTCCTATTCATCTTGAGGCATGTCCTAAAAACCAACTGTGCTACAAGGATGGACAAGAAAAAGTAATTATTAACATTGTTATATATTGATGTACTTCTATGAGTTGATTTATCCATTCATATTTATTTAGGTGGGTAATTTAAATTGTGCATCATTCTTAGTGAGATGGTATAAAATTTTCTCATGTAGTAAATACATTTTTATGGTAAAATTTGGATGGGAGCGAATCTACCACAATAAATATTAATTGTAAGGTAATAGTTGAGTGGTCCATATACATCTATATCAAACATGTGATTTTAGATTATCCAAATATATATTTTTTGTTATATGTATGAATAGAACGACACAATTACATGTAATAAATTGTATTCTTTGTAGTTCGTGATACAAGAGCAATTTTATTACTAGAGTACTTAATCCTAATAATATATATTAAAGCACATGATCTCAATTCAATGGTATTACAATTTTGATGCATGTGTTAAAATTAGAATCCAGTATAAGCAAGGAACCATAATTGAAACTCAAAGTGAGTTTTGAAGCAATGATCTAGAGTTGAAGATAAGAGTCCCAAGCACTAATAAAGTGTTAAAGAGGATGTTGGAGCAATATGTGCATCATCCACAATGATTATTAAATCAATAAAATAGTTGAGAAAATCTATATTAGATCAAGTATAATTTTTTTATTATGCAAATATTTTGCATGTTCATAGTCAAATTGATTACCATATTATTTGATCCTAGAATGCCCCCCTTAATGCTTCATGTTTCAATTATCAATTTTATTACTTCAGCTCTCATATCCTATTAAAATTATACTAACTAGGACTTGAAGATAACACCTCAATATATTGAGGTGTTCTACCAATGAGCTTATATCTACTCTTTCATTTGGATTCTTATTTTAACACCTACATTAATATTTCTACACATTTGGATTTTTGACATATTTTTCAACTTTTAGTTGTGGCTCACTTCTTTAGCACTCCCCCATATGTTACTACTTTGGGGATTTTTCTTCAATTTTTAATCTTATATTTAATAATGGAGTTAAAATTCAACTTGGGTTTGTCATTTACACTAGCTTCTAGCTTTAACACCAACTCCAATATTGCTATACCATTGAATTTAATAGATCATAACGTATGAGGTTCATCCCATTGTTTCTAAACCAAATATTCATTTTTATTATCTAATGTATGGGACCTAGATTCTACCAGACACAACCTTCATAAATGGTTAGAAAGATAAATGCAAACAATTAGAGGAAACAAGAAAGAAATCCTAAAATTAAAAAGACAATTGGAAAATAGAAAATTGTATACAAAAATAATAATAAAGATCCTAAAAATGAAAAATAATATATTAAAAAATTATTAGCATTGTCATGATTCTGTATTTTGACATATCCCTCATGCGTTGATTCATTCATCCATACTTATATAAATCTTCCAACTTGTGCGTCGTTCATAACTAGATTAGAATGTATGAAGTGGAGTGAGATGGCACCAAAGTCTCTCATGTAGTGAGAAATTTTGTATGGTGAAATTTAGATAGTAGCAAATATTCCATGATAATTATTAGTTTAATGGAATGGTTGAGTTTTTCACTTACATCCATATTGAACATATGATTATATATTGTGCAGATATTTTGTTTATTTTGGTATGTATGAAAGGAATGACATAAGTGTTTGAGATAATTTGTATGATTTTATAGTGTTTGAGATAAGATCAATTTGTTTGAGTATTTTAAACTAATAGAGTTATGACACATCCAATTTGTTTGTTTTTTTGTATTACATGATCATTGACAACAATGAAACTTTTGTTTAGTTCATTATTTTAAATTTAATGAATACTATTTATTAATTTTATATTAATAAACTATTAAATGGTCTACAAAGAATATTATATTTGAATTTTGTCATATATAATAATCAAGTTATTGTTGTATCACTACATGATTATAAGGATGAGACTTCTTATAAGATCATAAAACTAATTAAAGATATTTAATACTTTAATTTTTTCTTATATAAATATATAAAAAAAAATCATTTTAATTTATTAGTTTAAAAATTATACCTATTTAATTTTTAATAATATTTTTTACTTTATCAATTTATATTATATAAATTGGAAATTATATTTGATTAATTATATAAAAATAAAATATTACTATTTTTTGTTGCATAGGAAACCTCTATAATCCCTAGCCCACTAGGTAAAGACAAAATCAATGGGACCCCAACCCATAGACAACGGTGAGGACTTTATGAGACAATGAAATGATAATTTAGTGGGAGGGAAATTGGCAATGCATAGTAAAGAATACATCCACGTCTACTCAAATTTTCCTTGTGAGTATATCACTTAGACGATAGATATCATGTTGGCTAGCTTAAGATGACAAATATTGATGTTGGCTCAATCTTAAAAACTTACTCCAAGATGATAATTGCTAATATTGACTAGATCATGATGGCATGTTGACTCATTCATATGGTGAAAACTGGATGATGACAACTTAGTATAGTGGTAATTAATTAATGGTAGCTCAGTATGATAGCAATTGATTGATGGCAACATGTCAACTTCTACCATGTCAGCACTAGGCATGATGGTAAGATGAATGTTGGCTTCCATCGATTGGTCTAGATGGCATTAGTTCCTATAATTGCTAGCTTTCTGCGATCTGTCTGAGTGCTCCTTACTACAACATTGTAACATATAACCAAACATAAGACACTACAAGTATTTATAAATACATAGTTGGTAAAAATAAGTGATCTTGTATTATAATTTATATGAATACAATTCAGTCTTAATATTACAACTCTATGCTCAACATTACCCAGTTGGTGTCTCCCTCCTATAATGGATTGATATCTCATGCAATGGATATCAATTAAAATGCAAAGTGGTCTATATATACTATAACTTTAGTAGTTACTACAAGAAACAAAGCCAAAATACTAAAACTACGTTTCTAACATAGCCTTAATAAATGCTAACAATACAAATTATAATGATTTGTAAACGATGGTTGATTACATTGTGTTTCATTACATTGTATTACATTAATTATTATATCATGACATTATGTTTGACCATCTGACCTGCCATTTGACTAAATATCATTCCACTTATTCGTAAATTTTTTTACAAACACTTCAGTGCGTAGATCCTTTCACAAGTATTTTATTTATTCTTAGAATTGTTGTCTACATCTATCCTTCCCTTTACATTAGTTGATATCCTCGATGACTTCATATGTTGTTTTGTTGGGATCTTACCTCATTTGGATCTAATGCTTGTAGCCATTCTAATTCTTGAACATGATGTTTCTAATAGTCTTGTTCATTATGGATCTTCCTAATACAGTTGTAATACTTGTTTCATTCTACTCCATAGAAATTCACTTTATCCTCCATTACCTATAATTGTTTTAGGATTTTCTCTTTCTATTGGATAAAATGTTCTTTCATTCATTATTGTGTTTGAGTAGAGGATGTTGGTTTCCTTTGATCCAATTCATTATTTAAATATACTTATTATGTGTGTGTTTGAGTCAATTCTCTAAATAGTGCTTCCCCCTTCTGTTTGACCTATTCCAATTCCTTTAGAAAGGTATTTTCTTGTTGATTCTTTTGAGCCACTAACTCTACTTGTTGTTGTAACAATAAGATATTTATTAATTGCTATTATAGTAGTTTATCTTTCATATCCACAATGATTCACTCCTTCTTCTTGATCTATTCATGCAATTCCTATAGCTTTTTTTATGCTTCTTGAATCTACTTCATTGTTTCATTCAACTAGGTCAAGTCATTATCTAGATTTTGTTCTATTATCTATAGTCATCCTTCAATTTTTTGCAATTTTTGGACCAAATTATTTTTAGCAATATGAAGCTACTTAATCCCCTTAGCTAGAAAATATAAAAAATGTGATACAAAATTGATTGGCTTGTACATCAAAAATAACTCATGTACCAATTCTAGTTGTGATCTTCTTCTTGCTATGATCCTATAAGATGTATGAATTTTGTGACCCGCAATATACACATCAGCAAGTTCTAGATATAATGTTGATTTTTTATCAAGTGGTTTATTCACTCCTTCCATAGTCTTGATATTTTTAGCAGGAAAACCTCATGGTTTTTCTTGGTAAATTCTAGAGATATCCCATCACCAATTTCCTTTTCTATCCCATTGTACCAATTATTCCAACTCTTCTTCTACCATCAACTACCATTGTTTCCACTATCTAACACAACCTACTTCAAACTATAGAGTCATTCTATCCATAACTTGCTAAGCACGCTTGCTAATTAATGTGTGCCCCTAGTTCTGGTGGATATTAAAAAATAGACACTTCTAGAATTATGTGGTCAAACAAGGTTTCATATTCTACTTCAAAATTTTCTTCTTCTAAAATTACTTCTTTTCCTTTTTTTAAAAGGTAAATTAGCATCTTGGCTACTTTCCCTTCTATGATCATATTTTGATCCAATTATAGATGTGGTTGGCTATATTCTCCTATAGCTGATATTGATTCTCTAAGAAACATATTCTATTGTGATTTTTTTTATTATTTAGCTAGCTCTTCATTATACTTCTCACTTTGTCCTTCCTTCACTATAATAGCATTTAGTTGAGTTCCCACTTGTTGACTTTCTCCCTCCTTTTCTATTGATGTTATTTGTTCCTTCTTCTTCTCTTGTTCAACCCCCTTCTCCTTGTCTAGTTCTACTACTTGGTCCACATATTTTACCTCCATCACAATAAGCATTTATTTGAATGAATGAGCTTGTAGTATCTATGCAACAAAATTTTTATCATACCATAACTCTAAGGATATAATAGGTGATGGTAAGGTTTTTTCCTATGTCACTATGGTAAGAGGTTTCAAAATCTTAAAATCCCCTTCTTGTGTCCCCATAATATTTTGAAGTGATATTGTCTATGCTTACTACAATGTTTGTTCAATCTCTCACACTCCAAATTGAATTTTGGAAAATAAATCCTTTGTCACCCTTTGAAATGAATTTGGTGACTATGATGGTGATGGTACTAGTGGCACAAACTTCCTCCTCTTCCTTGTTGATGGTTTAAATTTCTTTACTGGTTGTGCAACTTCCTTAACTGGTGGTGTAGCTTCCTCCTCATCTGATTCCTTTATTGACCCTTCTTCATGTGATGATTTTATTGAACTATTGTTTCACTCTTTACTTTTCATTTGGAGTATTCTTATTTAGTTGTGGTTTAACATCAATCCACCGCAAAGTCATTTGTTCTAAATATTGTAAAGCTTTAGGATGATTCAATATAGGAATCTCCATGCTTACCCTATATACAACATCTAAAAACTATTTGATCATGTGGAAGACCATTGAAATGTTCTTGAGGGTATGCATTAGAAAATTTTGGATACGTGTCACCAAGTAGGTTTTCCAATCATAAGCTACACCCAATTCAATGCCTTGCAAATAGGTTATCAACCAAATAGGTAATTCTAAGGCTCGTTGCTCTCTAGAACACCTAACAATTAGTACATTCATAATACACTAGATTCCTTTATCCATCAATTGAGTTGGTTTTATCCCATGAATTCCATGTTATACCAAAGCATCAATCTATTTCTTCTTCAAAGATGTAACACCCTAAATTAATTGTTTAATATTCTTAGAATCAAACCTTTTGTTTAGTACTAAATATACTACCTTAGGAAGTCCAAATATCATTTAAATGTTTGTATGTGAATACCACATCTATCTCCCTTTCTTCCACCTAGGTCATGCTGATATGCTTGGTAGGATCGTTTATTAGCAACATTTACAATAGGTATTCATTGAAATCCTTGTTGAAGTTAGGAACTTATAGTATAAATTGTGCACTTACCTCTCTGATATTTTTATTGAGTGCATTATCTGGTGGTTTTTTCCCCTACCATTTCCTGTAATAATCCCCTATAGAATAGATCTAAGTAATATACTTAAGATGTATATGGTCTCACCAGGTTGTTATACCTCAATTTATTTCAAATTTGGAGCAACTATTTGTGAGTGCATTTACATCCCTTGATTTTGTCCCTACTTGGGATTATGTACCTATCTACAGTCCTCCCCACTAGTGTAAGAATACTCCTAGTGATGTTAGTGTTATTTCTCAATATTGAATCCAATTTTACTTCCTATCATGGTGCTTCATGTCCTTTTTCTATCCTAAATAATTTCAAATCGATCAATCTAGTTTGAATTGGATGACTTCTACTCACTTTCATCGATCTTCTTCTAACATATGATAACATTATTTATGATTCTAGCCTCCTCAAACCAATGATAATCCTTCCCACTTGACTCTACTGATGGCAAAATATCACTTAGTTGACTTGAATGACAACACTCTCTCTCCTAGACTATCTGATAATTTTTTATCCTTCAATTGACTTGAATGATGATATAATTCCTATTGGTATTTCTATAGCTAACTCACGTAAGGGTAGAATGTCCCACAACTGATTTAATGGTTGTATAATATCTCATAGCTAACTTGAATGATGAAAATATTCCTATTAACCTATATAGCATTAGTCTATCCTTCTTTAGAACACTCTTCTTATCAACCTATTTTATGGTAGTTCATCCTTCAACTGATTTTCCTAAGGGCAAGTTTGATATTGTCAACTTCTTCAATGGCAAGGTTGTTAAATGGTGGAAGGTGACTTATGATTATTTGTAGTCATGGAATTTTTTCCAATTTGTTTCAATATACAATTTACCCCTTGTCTTAACCCCTATAGGCTATGCTCTTTCATTTTGATTGCAATCCTCCTTCAATGTGTTTAGAATTAGTAGAAATATCTTTTGAATGCATGGGTAAGTATTGTAAACCTTCATGAATACTTACTATATATTAGTTTTTTATGGTTTCATAGTATTCTTTATCTAGTATGAAAATTGTTGATGCATATTTACTTTTGTCTATGATTGTGGATTTTCTCACTTATCGATTCATCATCCTCATAGATCGATTTCATATGCTATCTATTATAATTATTTCCTTGACATTGGTATGTATCTGGCTATTGTTCCTATTTTTTGTTATATCTAGTCCTCAAAATATGCAAATCCATCCTATCTTCCTCTTGTTGTTGGCATCATATTTCCATCGATAGATGGAAAAATGATTGATGTTCTACTCCACTATCATTATCATATCGGATGCCTTATTTACTATCATTATGTTGGACTTTTACCCTACCATCATAATGATGACTCATGGTTATACCAACTTCATGACAACCTGGTATTCTATCATGTACATCATGACTACCTACACTAATATCTAGATGATGGTTATCTAATCTATCATCATTCTAATGGTAGACAATCATCCTATTTTAGGTTATATCCTTCCTTTGTGGTCATCATCATGCCTTCTAATTTTGTATTCTCTTGGCTTATTGATCTTGGGACTAGATCCCTTGGAGGTACATGGTTTCTATTTAAAAATACTTATATTTTTTGAACTCTTTCAAAATATCTCGCCCGCATCTCTAGCCAAATCTCCATTTTATTGGACTACCTAACTCTTAGTTTTTAAATATTTGTTTCGTTCCTCAATAATTTGAGATGATGTCTTCAATTTACATAGGTTTGAAAAGGTATTCCTAGTGTCTAATACCCATGAAACCATGGTTGTTGGTATTCCTAGTTCTTGTGGTATATTTTTTTAATCAATCAACCTATAGTTAGCATGATGGGAATTTCTCCCCCTTAAGATATCGAGGAGGTCAATTGGACTCTATCTTGGTAAACTATATTTGGGTTACTTAGAATTCCTTCCAATATCTTTGGATCACTCAAATTACCTCTATTTTGTGTTTGATTGATTAATTCTATCCTCATAGGTTGTCCTTCATGATTTTGAGTTCTTGGTGACAATTGCCTTAGAATTCTCAACCTACAATCTACCCTTAGAAATCATCTATACCATATTGCATCATCAAAATATATTTTGGTTCACATTTTTTTGGTGCACTTCTATATCAATTTAATAAGGTAGATTCAATACTTGAATCATTTCCTTTGCCTGCTATGTGCATAGGCCATTTGGATGCTTTCTGCACCCTTATTTGTACTCTCTTAACTTCTCTTCTTTATCTTCTCAATTATCTCATAGTGGGTTAGTAATATTGCACCTACAATATCCCTTATGGTCCTCTTATTTGTTTATTATCACTATTTGAATTATATTCCATTATTTCTTCCTCCTCCTCATGAGGCATTAGTTCTTCATTAATTTCAATTACTTGAATCATTTCAAGGAATTGTACCCATACTCGTTGACTTTGAGCTTCATCCCTTTGCCTCCTCCATGCAATATTGAGACTTGGTTATGGAATTCTAAGGTCCCTATTAATGTTTTCCTCACTACTTGAATCTTCTATCCATACTCCACTCCTAGATTATTTTGGCATTTCCTTAACATATTTCTTTTAAATTACAGTAGTTTATTATTTTCCTACCTGATGTTATGTACAATCAAAAATATCTTGTTGTGGTTTATGCTCACTTAATATTTGAAATTTAATTATCTCATCTTGATTTTTTGGCATCACATTCTTTTATCTTCTAGATCATCTTGTCAATGGGGAGGTGGTACTAGAAGAATTTTTAGTATTCAATTGAATTATCAACATTTTTGAAGATAAACTATTAGAGTCTAAGGAGAAGAGGCTACTATCTAATGGTGCTTCCTCATTGCCATTGAAACTTCCTCTTAACTCTTCCATTTGTCTTTCTAGTCATTGATCAAATTCATTCAGCTCCACTCTTCATAATTCTCTTTCATTTATCCACTACATTTTTTCATCTAGTTCTTGAACTACTTGTTCTCATAGTTGCATATTATACATTCTTAGGGTCTCATATTCTTCCTATAACTAATGTTCCTCTTTAATCATTTTTTGTATAATCCTTGATTCTTCATTTTGAGTCCCATACCTGATTTTACTACACTAGGTTATCATTCTTACAATGCTATATCTGAGAGGATTTGGATTCTATATTTTCCTTCATTATTCAAAAATCTCACATGAACTTATAATCTTATACATTTCTTAGGTTGTGGTTCCAAATCCCATTTTTTGATTACATATTCTTCTTCTATTTCAAATAGCCAGTATAGTTTCATTCATTGCTCTTGGGAACTATGATCAACAATTCTACTAGGCTCTTCTCATTTATAAAATCACATCCCTAGTCATGGTACTTTTTCATTCTTCTATAATTTTCTCCTTGTGATGATTCTAAGTTAATCACATTCAGCTATGCCTTTTCATTATAAACCTTTAACTTAGGATCATTTACTACTTTAAGATATACTATACCATCACATTTATTTAGTTGTACAACCCCATTGTCCATTAATTCTTCCACTTGTAAGGGTCCAAGTGATAATGTCTTCAACATACCTGGCTTGATTTATCTTTTCCCATTAAATTTTAGCACTAGATTACCAGGTTTTAAGTCCATCTTCTATAAATATTTATTGTGCATTTTTTTCATTTTTAGAAAATATTTATTGCCCTTCGTGCCATCATACTATTTTAACCTAGTTGCACAAGTGTTGTGAATATTTCTTCCATGATATCATCATCACTCAGGAATTTCTTGGCTACTACCTGCAATCTAGGTAACAAGAATTCAACTAGTATGATTTTTTTTCCATACATTAACTGGAAGGATGTATGATTGGTTGTTTGCTTGAAAGTTATCTTGTACACCCATAGAAATATTGGAAATAATTCTTCCTAATTGGAAAATTCTACATGATATGTATTATACATAATGGAAACCAAGACCTTGTTTGTTACCTCAACTTTTCTATTCACCTTGGGATGGTATGGACTAGATAATGAGTGAAATATCCTAAATTTTTTAGTCAAATTTTTAGTAATATCATTGATAAAATGACCTCACTTATCACTTATCAAATGTAGGGGAATTCCAAACCTAGTAGTAATATTTTCATTCAAGAAGTGAGCAATGCTTATTGTAAAATTATCTGGTAGAGCCCTTGCTTCTACCTATTTCATCAAATACTATATGGACACTATAACGTATCAACATTTCTATTTTTGGGTTGTTCAAAATAGCCCCATAAAATCCAATCCCCACCTTTCAAAAAGTTCTTGGTGTTGAGAAGTATGTAATGGCATGAAATCCTTTTTTAACAAATTTCTCATTCTTTGACATAGGTCACAAGTCTTCATGTATTCTTTATCATCGTAATAGAGGATGTACCACTAAAATCCTACCAACAAAAATTTCCTTGTTGTTGCATCTGGACCCATATGACCTCTAACCAATCCCTCATATACCTCCAATATTTGTTGTACTTCATCATCCATTATAAACCTTATCAAGATGTGGCCTTATCCCATATTTTATAACAAGCCTACTACCAATGTGAATGGTGTCAATTTCATAATGATCTTGTATTGTTCTACTACCATCATCTACTTTGGAAACTCTCCTATCAATAAATATTTCCAAATGTGTTTATACCATTTTAGTACTACACTTATCATGAATAGTTGTGCATCAGGGAATTCGTGTGTCTCCTTCTACAAGTTCTCTAAAGAGAATTTGATAGTTGGTCTAATATTATGTGCTTCTTCCTTGGTCTTACTACCACTCAAAATATAAAATCTTACAATGTGGTGAGCCACCTGCTCACTTGTCCATATATCATTGGTTTATTAATCAAGTATAGCAATTACTAATGATCTATTAAAAAAGTGAAAGGGTTGGCTAGTAGGTAGTATGTAAACTTTTATACTACATATACCAATTCAAGTGCTTCTTATTTAATTGTGCTATAATTATTCTCTACCCTAGATAATAACTGAATTTTAAAATAAATGGGCTGATACAATCCAAATTGTCCTTCTTAATCTAAGAGATTCGATAGTAAATTTTGAGGCATCTACATGGACATGTAACTCTATCTCTCAATTTGGATAAACCAAAATAGGTGCTTTCACAAAATATTTCATAAGTCCTTCAAAAGCCTCTTGGTGTTCCTCCACCAACTTTGAAGGAACACCCTTATGCATGAAAGTGTCTAGTGGGTAGGCAATATATGCATAGTTCCTAATGAACCTCTTGTAATAGTAAATCATTTTGAAGAAGGTTTTTACAAATCTTATTTCATAGGGTTTTTCCATCAATAATATTACTCATATATTATTTGGATACAGCTTCAAGCATTCTTGACATACAATATATCCCAGTAATTTCCCATAAGGTACCAACAAAAAACACTTACCTGGGTTTAGTATGAATCAATATCTTCTACACAAGCTCATACATTTTTTTAATACCTTCAAATGATCTATTACTCAGTCATACAAATACCAATTATCCAAAAAGGTTTTGAAATTTCCTATGGATATTTTATCAAAACCATATAAGATGATCCTTTAAAAAGTAATGTGTGCATTAAATAATCCAAATGGCATTTAGGTATACACATATTTTCCACTATGAAGGTGGTCTTCATTTTATCCTCCTTTGTAGTATATATTTTATTATAGCTCAAAAATCCATCCAAAATGAATAGATTTCATGCATGGCTACTTCTTCTCATATATAGTCTATGAATGTGATCAAGAAGGGATATTTTATAGTTATGACATTTAGAATCCAAAAATTCACACAAATCTAAATCTTGTTCACTTCTCTTTTTAGGGTAATCACTATAGGTGGCACCCATTCACTTGTCCTAACTTTGAAGATAATACCCATGTTCATTATTTTACCTATCTTGGAATTTACCAGAGTTGCATACTTTAGATTCATTATATATGGTCATCTCCTTACTAGTTGTACACCTTTGATTAATGGAATATTATGTATGCATAATTTTGGTGGTATTTCCTTCAAATAATTGTAGGTCCATGTAAACACATATTTATACTCCATAAATATCTTGAAGGCTATTGCTTTGAGTACAAAATCACAATCATCTCAACATTTTATCATCTTTTCCTTACCTTCCTCACCAAGGTTAGCTTGTATAATCCTTGCTCTTTTGTATTTAATTGATTCAGGTTCTTCAACTACCTTTAAGACACCAATAGGATGATTTCATTTGTCTTCAATCACTGCATAACACATACTATATTCTATAAAGTGTTTTTGGAAATATCCACATTTCATTCTCTTTGTCCTTCACTATTTTTTATTTCTTTAGACTACTCTGACCTTTCTCTAGATCCTTCTTTTCTTTATCTTGTATTTCATTCTTAGTGTAGATGCATAAGCATTGTGGTGTGAATAATCTATAGTCTTCCATTTTCCAATGAAATAATTATTTCTCATTAATATGATAATGAAAGTATAATATGTAGGAAAACTATAAGTTAAAATTCTATAATATATTATAAATATGACATTAATGAAAACTCACAAATATAGTACAACGTAGTATAATGGAGGACATGAATATTTCGTAAAATATTTTTAATATGACTACATTGTACTCCACACTAATCTATACTATGCACTAAATATGGTGACATGGGTTGTGGTATATATGAGCTAATATTGTAGTTAAAAATAGAAGCTTTGAAATCATGGTGACATGGGTTGTGGAATCCATGAGGTAGCATTGCAATGGATAATAAAATCTCTAAAAACATGGTGGCATAGGCTATAAAAACTATGAGCTATAGTTGTAGTGGAGAATAGAATCTCTATAAACATAGTGTGATTGTAGATTAAAATGGTGTTTTCATTATGAAGAGGAAGTAGAGGACATCAATGAAGAGTTAAATGACGACATGGCATTTATGGGGCCATTGACAATATCGAGGATGGGTTGCCATCATCATAAAAGCATGGTAGAGAGAGATCGTCAGAATCTGTCAATAAATAATAACTGCTTGCACTTAAGTAAATGAGTCTCTCATTATTGGTATTTGGTCAATAGGACCAAGAAATATATGGAAGGATGAAAATAAAAATAAATGATAGGAGCTCTCAACTAGTGAGACTTGGTCTACTGACATCTAAAAATGGTAGAATAACTAAATCAATGATGAATGAAGAAGATTTAGCAAACTAAAATGAATAGCCTAAGGAATATATGAAAGCCTCATGTTTTTTACTATGGAAGAAATTTTTGACTTATGGAATAAGGAGGACAAGGAACATGGAGGACTCAGCTCAAACCCATACTTAAAGGTCTATTCAGTTTTAAACCTTGAACCTAAGGTATACAAAAGGGGAAATAAAGAAAGGGAAATGTTTCCAAATAAAACAAAGGAAACACTAAGGAGTAGTCTGACCAAATTATGGGATAAACAAACTAAGCAAAAAATAGAGAAAAAATAGCAAAAATATTGTATAAACTTGTGGAAGGAGCTAGTTTGAATGGTTGTAGATGAGTAAAGAGCAAAAAACCCTGATAAAATAAATCTAGAAAACTAACGAATGCAAAATCAAAATAAGAAGACAACATATGCACACATAACACAATAAATCACGTAGAAAAACCCTTATGGAAAAAATACCTAGCACATTAATATATCCTTATTGCATAAACTTAATCATCTCCAATACAATAATGTTCATCTTCTCTTCTCTCTTCAAACCCTAATGCAAGTACAATTAAATAATAACAACATAAGAATGAATTTTACAATACCATGGGTTCAAATATTTAATCCTAAATATACCATATGGGTCTAAAAATGCCTTAAGAGACCCTAAAAATTCAATCAAGGGCTATCGTCCCTAGACCCCTACTCAGGGCCTCATCTGACCATGAACCCTAACGAGGATACATGGAGAGTGTCTAGTATCTTTTAGAGTTAACCCTACTAGAATAACATGGAAAATAATAAACATATTTCCAACATTCTCCTACTTGTTGAATACTTTCCATAAGGACCAAAAACTACCATTGTCAATTTTTAAGGGCAACCATACCCATAGATCTTCTACATCAAGAATTGTTTTGGGAAATTACAACCTTTTATAATGAATCAAAAACATTATTCTTTACATCAAATTTCTCTAATATCACCTGATTCCCTTCAACCATCTCTCTCACAAAATGGTACTTGATATTAATATGTTTTAATCAATCATGAAAACCAAGATTTTTGACCAAAAATATTGCACTCTGACTGTCACTGTCAATTCTCATAGCCTTCTTCTTAAGACAAAATGTTGAAAACAACCTCTATAGTGACACTCCTTATTTATAGACATGAATTTCTACAATGTACTATGCCTCTATTATAGATAAATCAATGATTGATTACTTTTTACTCATGTAACTTACTGCCCCTCAAAATAGTTTGAACACATAAGCACTCATGGATCTTATCTTATATAGATATCCAATGCACTCAACATAGATAAAATCTTGTATATTTTCCTTGGTAACACATAACATAGTTTGAAGTTCCACACAACTATGTTAAGATCCTTTTCAAAGCAATGTAATATTCCTTTCCTATATTGGATATATATGTGCTAACTACTATTGTTGCATGTGTAATATCAGGTTTAGTATAGACCATTGCATACATTGTACTACCAACAACACTAGCATAAGGAACATGATGTATTTATTCAATTTTCTCATCTATTTTAGGATGTTTTTCAATAGATTAATTTTGACCAGTAGGATATGGAGTACATACGGGTTTATAATCATGCATCCTAAACCTATGTGGTATCAAATCAACATATTTCCTTTGATTTAACTACAACTTTGTATTTACACAATCCCTTATTATTTTTATAGAAAAAATAAATTTTGTAGCACCCAAATCCTTCATGTTAAATTCAGAAGATAACTGAGATTTTAGTAACTTTATCATCTCTTTATTATTACTAGTTAACAACATGTCATCAACATACAAAACAATGATAATAAAATTTTCACCTTCTTGTTTAAAACACACACATGGGTATCCTTTGCTTTTTCCAAGCCCAAGTGTCAAAATAAACCTATCAAGTTTTTGGTTTCACATCCTTGAAGATTGCTTCAAGTCGTAAAGAGACTTTTTCAACTTGTACACCAAGTCCTCTATACCTTTTACCCTAAAGCATTCTAATTGTAACATATATATCTTCATTAAGTTCACTATGTATAAATGATGTCTTTACATACATTTATTTTGTATCAAGATCAAAGTAGTAGAAATGGCCAATAAAAATATAATTGAAGTTAGTTTAGCCACAAGAGAAAAAAAATCACCAAAGTCAATTTCCTCAACTTGAGAAAATAATTTTGCTACTAGGTGAGCCTTGTACTTCTCTAAGTTTCCTTATACATTTTACTTCTTCTTGAATACCTACTTACAACCAATAATTTTTCTTCTAGGAATAATTTCACCAAATCCCACGTCTTATTTTTATCTAGGGACTCCATTCCTTCCTCCATAGCCCTTTTCCAAGACTTATTCTCACTTGAATAAAGTGCTTCCTTTATAGTCTTGGGTTCTTTATTAGTAACTAATATATTAAATGCAAAATAAATATTTTAAGGGCCATACCTTTCTGAGAGTCTTCTCACTCTAATCACATCAAACTCGAAGTTCTAGATTTTGCATATTGAACTTTCTCCTCACCTTCTTCCTATAAATTTTTCTTTTTAGAATCTCTTTGTAGTTCATCTTATTCTATAGCACTAGGTTCTACCATAGGTTATCCCTCCTGTTCCAATTTTACTTTAACTATTTCAGGTTCTTTGCTTGGTTGCATTTCTTGTTTTAAAACCCCTTTTGTTTCTCTAAAGATCACATTATGACTATAAATAATCTTCTATGTTTCTAGGTTCCATAACTTATATCCTTTAATACCGGTACTATAACCCATAAATCTGTATTTTTATATTTATAGCTTAGCTTAGTCCTTTTCTCTTTTAGAACATACATATAAGCATCACAACCAAAAATCCTTATATGACTAAGAGAGGTTTTCTTACCAGTACACACTTCCTATCGAGTCTTGTCCACCAAAGCTAAGGTAGGAGATATATTGATGAGGTAACAAGCAATTAACACAATTTTTACCTAGAATTTCCTTTCAAACCCTGCACCACTTAGCATATTTATAATATTGTCCATGAATGTTTTGTTCATCCATTCTACAACTCCATTTTGTTGTGGAGTATACAAAGTTTTTCTACCTTTTTATTCCACAATCCTTGTAAAAATACTCAAATTAATTAGAGAAATACTCACCACCATTTTTACTTCTCAAATCCTTTATATTTTTCTATATATGATTTTCTACAAGATCTTTAAACTCTTTAAATTTATTGAAAATATCAGATTTATTCCATAAAAAATATACCCAAGCGTTTCTTAAAAATTTATTTATAAACATAACAAAATAGATACATTCACCTAGTGATGGTACTTTTGTAGGTCCAAATGCATCACTATGAACTAGATGTAAAATTCCTTCAGAACTTGTAGCACTACTAGGAAACTTGACTTGAGTTTGCTTTCCAAAAACATAGTGCTCACAAAAATTAAAATTTAATGGGTAATCATAAATTCCTTTAGCCATACCTTTTATTTTTAATGTTTGAAGGCCTTTCTCACCAATATACCCCATGCATTGATGCCACAACATTGTCTTCACTACAAGAATAATTGAAAGCTGCTTCTATCGTATTATTCTCCTCTACAATTGAAGAGTTATTGCAATCAATACATATAGTGCTAGCCTTATGTTTAGATAGAGTTCCTATGAACTTCCCTTGACAACACCAAGACTCCACAAACTGTCTTGTATTTATCCTCATTGAATACCACAGTCACACTTGAATCATTCATCTTACTCACGGATATCAAATTCCTTATCAAACCTAAAATATGCAACACACCAAGAAGGGTTTTAATTCTTATATATTTTAATATTAACTTGACTCTTCCTCAATCTGCTATTTTATATGTATTATTATCTCCCAAGAAGACTTTACCTCCATTTATATTTTCATATACACATGACCCCTCCCTATGAGGAGTCATATAAAAGGAAACACCTGATTCAATTAGCCATAAATTATGGCATTCACTTGAGCATGTTGGAATTAAGAATAAGTTCTTTAGATATTAATTTGTGGTCTTCATTTTTGTGTAAGTTCCTTCATCAGATTATTGACTATTATAAGCCTTTTTAGATATACAATCTCTTTTATAATGCCCTATTTTACTACATTTCCAACATTTCCTCTTTTTTGGAG
This sequence comes from Wollemia nobilis, assembly GCA_028583015.1. Lineage (NCBI taxonomy): Eukaryota > Viridiplantae > Streptophyta > Pinopsida > Araucariales > Araucariaceae > Wollemia > Wollemia nobilis. The sequence goes on along the minus strand of JAQPPZ010004517.1, from coordinate 28,938 downwards.
AAACAAATTTACCTCTAGATCTTGATTTTATTTCTCCTAATTTATTTTTGCTTCTTTCTTGAGAATGATCTCTCACAACAAGGACGTCCTTTCGATGATAATCCTCAAAATATTTTTTTCATATTTCCTTTAATAGCAATGTTTCTACTATATCCTCTACTTTTAATGTAGAAGTAGTATTGTTGATAGCCATAATGAGGTTATCCCATGAATCATGTAATGAATAAAGTAAAGTAATATACTTTTCTTATTCATCCATTTTTATTTCAATAGAGTTTAATTGACTTACCATAGTGTTAAAAGCATTCAAATTTTCAGCCATAGAGTCACCGTCATTCATCCAAAGTGAATATAACTTCATTCAAAGAAATAGTTTATTTACTAACAACTTTATCTAATAGAAAGTTCCTAGATTATCCCATAATGAAATTTTCATGGTTTATGTCAATACATTCAACAATACCAAATTAGATAAGCATAGTCTAATATAACTCCTTTCCTTCCTATTGATCTTCAACCAAATCACATCTATTATTGATGTTAGTTTTATTCGCAAGACCATATTCCACTGATCTATATCAACCAACAAATCCTCCATATTGAATTTCCATAACTCAAAATTTTATCGATGAAATTTTTCAATCTCTACCCACGTGCTTCTTGTGACTTTCCTTCACCTATATTATTTCATGTATAGTTCCCACTCAAGAATTAATTTACCACAAAGTTGAAATCCGTACTCCTTGAAAAAAGCTAAAAAATCTACTTTTAATACCAAATGAAGAGAAAAAATCCCTATTAAACTAAATCTAAAAAATTAGTAAATGTAGAATCAAAATAAAATAACAGATACACACATAACATAGTATTTCACCTAGGAAAATCTTTATGAGAAAAAAACCTAGCACAATAATATATCCTTATTGGATACACTCAACTATCTCCAATACAATAATGTTCATATTATCTTCTCTCTTAAAACCTTGATGCAAGTGCAAATAAATAACAACACAAGGCCAAGTTTTATAATACCATGGGTTTAAATATTTAACCCTAAACAACCCATATTGGTCTAAAACAACTTAAGAAATCCTAAAACTTTCATCAAGTTTTCTACCAATTGACCCCAATTTTTTGGAGGATATCACCCCCAAACCCCTGTATGGGGCCCAACCCAACCTCGAACCACAATGAGGATACATGGAGAGTGTCTAGTATCTTTTAGAGTTAATCCCTCTAGAATAGCATGGAAAATATTCAACATATTTCCAATAATGATGATCTAATGCTAGAGGAATTTTTATCACTAAAGGATAAATATTTGATAGCAATATTGATGGGTTGCTCCATGGAACTAAAATATCTACAAGAATGCATCAAGTTTACATAGTTGGATTTTTGGTTATACTACTACATTTCATGTGTTGATGAAGGGTTGGATGGTTTTTGTCTTCCAAAAGGTAGAATACACTAGAATCATAAAAAGTGGAAGATGGAGTTGGAGGTTCAATATTTTAAATCTAAATTATAAACTATTGGGTTCACTCTATGCTTTGATAAAACTAATTCCCATCCTATCTAGTTCAAGTTACCCTCTTTTAACCTTGAATTTTGGAATGAAATAATGCTACGTGAGAATGGGAACTCCCTAGGATTTTCCCTTGGAGTAGACTTAGAAAAGTTATATTGTATCCATAAAATAATAGCTTGTATCTTAGTGGAGATTAATCTTAGTTTAGGATTGTTGGATACCATTGGAGATTGTATTAATAAATTAGACATTCTTATAAAATATTGAGTACATCGAGTACCTTTTTAGTGCAATAATTGTCATTATTATGGTTATATTAAGGCTTATTATGAAATGGAAGGGAGAAAAGAGCAAGAGACTACACAAAATAATTTGAATTTTCATATGGTATAAAATATTTACAGGTAACGATAAGTAAATCTTAGATAGAGGAGGATACAATCAAGACACTTGAATCACATAAATGAAGGTTTACTATCATTAGTATCCAATCAAAGGAGAAATAGTTTGTTCGCAACAACTTTAATAGGGAAGCTTTCAATGAGGGAAGAGAAACCAAATTTACAACCAATAAAATGTATAGAGGTAATTTATCGAGTAAATATAAAAGCTTGAAATTAATTTTACCCTTTTCTAGGGATGGGGGATTAAATTCTAATAATTATAAACTTGATATCTCATCTTGTCCTATGTCAATCTCCTTCATGGAGGTTTTGATAGGCCATAATTTAGATAGGACATTTCAATAGAGTGGTGTTATCAAGGGCTTAGGACAAGTATGAGAGAAAGATATAAAAATTTCTAAGTTCTTGCCCTATTTAGCTAGAGATATTTCATGCCAAGGAAGTAAGTAAGGCTTAAATAACCATAGTAGGATCTCTTCCCCACCAAGCCTCCAAATTACCATAATACAAGCACATATTCTAGTAGATATGCTCTAAGAACCTTGAAAAAATATAGAGGAGATATTGGATATGGTCAAGTATTAGGTGGCTTGGGTCTTGAGACAAGTCAATATTAGGAATTTATAGTAGGAAATAATCCTAATTAGAAATTACACAAGAAAAAGTTGAGAAGGAAATCTTATCTGGTAAACAAAAATTTATAGTTGGGATTCTTAGATAAGAACAACCCCAAGGGAAAGGGTATCAATGATAATTCTCCATTTAAATTTTAAGGGGCTTGGGGCCCCTCATAAAAAATGCCCATAAAGCATTTCTTTAAATTTGATAGGTGAGATATAATTGTAATGTAGGAGGCTATCCTAGATGAAAAAAACAATAGCCATACTCACTTCTCTCCTACCAAACTGGAACTTTGTAAGGTTATAATAGAAATGAAAATTAGGAGCAATGTAATAGGATGGAGTTCCTCCTTACAACTAGTTTATAAGGTTTACACTGAGGCAGATATGGTTATATACTTACATTCTATAGAGATAGGTAAATTAATTATATGCTTGTATTATGGTGATTTGGAGGATTTGATAATTCACTATTTTTCTTAAAATTAGAAAAAGATCAAGAGAAACTAGAAGCACATTTCAAGTTCAGTATTATCTAGTTGAAAGATGAGAAATTTATAAATATACTAAAATATGAGTGGAAATATATTGACCTAGAAATAGAAAGACAACTATGTTTGAGTTTTTTTAAATCCAAGGAGAATTAAATCTACCACAATTGCATGAGATAAAGCTAGATATTGGGAAGCATAGGCAAAGATAATGGACATAGAATCTAAATTAAATTATTTATATAATCACAAATACAATGACCTCTTTTCAAATAGGGATAATTTGTAGGTCAAGGAGTTGGAAAAAAAGAAGAGGGAAATGTTAGAATAGGAAGATGCAAAGTGGAGGATGGAACGTAGAGCACTTTGGCTAGAATAGGAGGATGAGAATACAAAATTATTTTAAAAGTATGTAAAACAAATAAAAATAATAAATACAATCTAGGATATGAAAGGGAGATATAGAAGAAATATGAGAAGGTTTCAATAAATAGTGGTATTAGGAGTATCCTACTTTATGAAAATTTATGAAGAACCCAATAAAGTAAATATTAAAAAAATTATTAAGCTAGCATTTTATTTACCTAAGGTAATAAGTGATGATGTTAAAGAGACTTTGATGATATAATTCACTAATGAGAAGCTACAAATAGCAATTAAATATTTTCAAAAAGGGAAGAGTCCTAGACTAGATAGTTGGTCCATTAAATATTATGTGCGTTTATATGAGTTTTAGAAGAAGACCTTTTAAAGGTTGTTAAGGAATCAATGACTTATATGTAGGTACTTGGGTGTATCAACACAACTTTCTTGGCCTTAATTCCTAACACGGATAACTTGGAATTGTTTGGGAAATATAGGCCTATATATTTATGTAATACTCTCTATATAATCAACTCCAATATTATTGCTATGAGGTTAAAAGTGGTTTTCTAAAACACCTTCTCAAAAGAACAATTTGGTTTCTTGAGTAAAATACAAATCCATGAAGCTATAGGTGTTTATCAAGAAACACTTCATTTAGTCAAATCAAGCAAGCAACAAGTAATGATAATTAAACTTGATTTGGTAAAATATTTTGATAGGATAATATGGATATATATTAGGCTTCTATTTATTCATGTTGGTTGTAGTATGGCCTTTATAAATTGGGTAAAGTGATGTATTAATTCTACTTTCTTTGTTATCGTAATTAATGGTTCAATTTCTAGGTTATTCAAGCCTTCTAGAGGGCTAAGATAGGGATACCCCTTATAACCCTTATTATTCTTACTTATGGATGAAGGGTTGAGTAGAATTATTAAGGAACAAAAAATACTTAGAATGAACAAAGAAATTAAATTTGGAAACTCTTTGGTTGGGATTCACTTACTATTTGAGCATGTTATATTCCTATTTGGAAATGGAACCTTACGAGAAGAACTAAAATATAAAGAGTTGTTAGATCTATATCGTGTTACCATAGGAATGGAAATAAACCTCTAGAAGATATATATAGATTTTAACAAACTACAACCATGACAAGGAGTAGTGGTAAGAATTTTTGGCATCAATTTAATTGATTTTAGCAAAGGTCTAAACTATTTGGGGTTTATAATAAATCCAGATAAGAATCAAAGTGCGGCGGAGGTAGGAATGGAGCAAAGCGGGAGCAGAGGCAGGTGCAATTTTTGCAAACATGTTTTTCATTCTGTTGGAGGTGGGAAACAGGGTTTCCAAACCCCTGGAAGCTGTGAGGATCAAGGAGGGAACAAGCAAGGTTCGAAGCAAGCGAGGAAGAGCAGGTGGACGAGTGACAAGGACACCGAGGGTTTTAAAAAATTAGAGGGACACGAACCCCCCGATATTATTTTTGATAAGAAGGCCCACATCAAGAATTCTGAGGGTAATAAGTCTTTTGCACGAGGCCCTTAAAGGTGGCAATAGGGTTTCCTTACATTCTTTACCACCTCTCACTCCCAATGGGCGAGAAGGTATCCGTGCTCGAAAGCGTAATGGCAGACTTTATATCGATGGAAAATTTTTCTCTGGTAGGCAAATTCATAGGGGGTAGGCCGGATATTGAAACGATTCGACGATGGGCATCCTTGAAGTGGAAGACTTCTGGACACATGGAGATTATTGCATTATCAAGGGGGTTTTTTGCGGTATGCCTTAACAATAGTGAAGATGCTAGTCGTATTCTAATAGGAGGACCTTGGTTCTTGGGCCGAAGAAGTCTTTTTCTTAGGAGATGGGTTGAGGATTTTGACCCAGAAAAGCAGAGCATAAACTTTTCCCCCATTTGGGTCCGTCTCCCAAATCTCCCGTTTCATTGGTGGCATGAGTATTTTCTTCAGGGTATTGCCAAGACCATAGGGGAATTGGTGGCCATTGATAATCCAACCCTTGCACGCACCAGAATGACGCATGCTAGGATTTGTGTAAATGCAAACCTAGAATCTGAGCTTCCTACTCATGTGGAGTTAGAATATGGAAATATAACAAGATTACAGGTCATCGAATATGAAAATAGACCAGCATTTTGCTCTGAATGTAATATTCAAGGCCATCTCAAAGGACAATGCTCTTTTTTGAGAAGTCAGCAAACCCTTCCTAGGAATAATGATTCCAAGCGGCAGTCTTTCAGAAATAATGGCAAATACACAGGAATGTACAGGGTTAAAGATCCAAATGTTGAAAAGGCAAAGGCCTCTGGTTTGGGACAAATGGAGAATGAGGCTGAGCTTCACATGGTCAATGGTAAGGACAAGAAAATTGCTACATCACAAATTGACCAACAAAAGGTATGCTCTCCTTTCGAGAATCTAAATAAATTTAACATTTTGGCTGAAAACCAAATAATTACAGAGGAAAATCAGAATGAAGGGTCTAATTTTGAGGATATAATTCTTGGTCTCCCTGCTTACCTTGACTCCCCAACCAAATCTGGACCTTCCAATCCTCCTCCTGTTGGCCATAAAGAATGCCCTAATGATGAGTCCTTTTCTGCCCGAGAAAGAGAAAAAGTGCTTTCAGAGTTAATCAGCCCTTCCAAGCGACATTTTTCACCTTTGTCTTTGTCCCAATCCAGAGAAGGGGTTTCCAGTACTATTATCCAACAGGTCACCCAAACCAAATTTAGCTCGAAACAGACTAGAAGCTCAATGAAATCCCCCATGATTGACTGTGGAGGTGAGAAAAAAAGGGAAGAAATTCAAATGCCCAGCAATGGAAAGAAGAGGTCCAAGATGAGATAGCTAATGGAATTCAGACTACTCTGTTTCCACCAACTGGAAATCTTCCCTTTGAAGAAAACAAAATTCTTAAGCCCCCTCAAGTCCAAGGCAGGGGAAGAGGAAAAAAACTTTAAAAGTTCCAAATGAAGATCATATCCTGGAATGTAAGGGGGCTCAATGGCCTTCCTAAACAGTGGTTAGTCAAATATTTAAGAAGAGATTTTGATCCCACTATTCTTATTTTGCAAGAAACTAAAGTCGATGAAGTTTTGTCTAGAAAAATTGCCCTCAATATCTGGAAAAATGGAGAAGCAATTTTTTGCAAAGCCAATGGAACCTCAGGTGGTCTTCTTTGTATCTGGAATCTGGGGAAGGTGGAAGGCAAGGTTATTCAATTGGGGGAAAGGGTAATGAGCATTATTTTTAAGGATAAGGTTAATGACCTTTCTTGGATATTAACAAATGTGTATGCCCCTAATTCTATATCTGGGAGAGCTGATCTATGGAATTTACTCAGTCATTTCAAGGAAGCTTTTCAGGATATCCCATGGATAGTGGCGAGGGACTTTAATACCCCTATTACCCCTCTAATAAAAAATGGGGAGTAGGAATTCCAGCAAGAAGTATGGAGGACTTTCAAGATTTCATCAACAACAACAATTTATTGGATGTCAAATTAAAAAATGCTAAATTTACTTGGAGCAATAGGAGGTCTAGAAATCAACTTATAATGGAAAATCTTGATAGGTTTTTTTTGTCACTGGAAGCAATACAATCTTTTGGGGATGCAAATCTGTTGTCCTTGCCTCGCATTGGGTCTGACCACAACCCGATTTTACTTGAAATTGAAGAGACTCCAAAATTCAAAAGGCCTTTTAGGTTTGAATCTATGTGGATGCACCACCCTGATCTCAGAGACAGAATTTCTCAGTGGTGGCAGCATTCTTGTCAGGGCAGGCCTTCATTCAGATTAGCACAGAAACTTAAAGTGGTGAAAGAAAATCTAAGGATATGGAATAAGGAAATTTTTGGAAATATTTTTGAAAACAAGAAAGCCATCTCCGAAAGGTTATCAACCATTGAGAAAAAACTTGAAGAGGGATTGCCGGACCCTTCCCTACGAGCGGATGAAAAGAAATCCCTTGTTGAGTACCATAATGTTCTAGCTCGCGAGGAGACTTTTTGGCGGCAAAAGTCTAGAGCTACCTGGCTAAAAGAAGGTGATGCCAATACAAGATTTTTTCATGCATCTACCTTAAGGAACAGAAGCCACAATAGAATTAAAGAACTTGTTAGAGATGATGGATCATTCCTTTCTAGTCCTAATGAAATCAGAAATGAAGCAGTTTCCTATTTTCAAAATCTTTTAGGAGAAGAACATTTCAGTTCTGCCTTAGCTTCAGAATCAATGCTTTACCATATTCCTCATTTAATTTTTGATGACTTTAATGGGGAGTTAATTAAGCCTTTCACGGATGAAGAAATCAAAGAGGGCCTCTTCTCAATGAACCCTGATAAAGCTCCAGGTCCAGACGGGTTTTCACCTCAATTTTTTCGGGCTTTTTGGGATATTGTAGGTTTTGATGTATGTGCTACTATCAAGGAATTTCAGTCCACAAAGCATATTATGAGAAGTTTTAACTCCACTTTTATTGCTTTAATCCCAAAGATTCCTACTCCTAGATCTATGATGGATTTTAGACCTATTAGCCTTTGTAATGTTGTTTATAAAATTTTGAACAGTTTGTGGATGATACTTTGTTGTTAACTCTTGCATCAGTTTTTGAGGCTAAGGTCATAAAACATATTCTAGAGCTATATGAGGATGCTGCGGGGCAAAAGGTAAATTTTTCAAAGAGTAAAATTTATTTCTTTAACACTCCCATTCAGAGGCAGATTAAGATTGCTAGGATTCTTGGATGCTCAGTGTCTACTCTTCCATCCACATACCTAGGCCTTCCTTTATTTACAAGCGAGCTACTGATTCCATGTGGACTAATGTAATTGAAAGAATTCAGAGGAAGCTGGCTGGATGGAAAGGGAATTTGTTATCTCAAGCTGGCAAGGCAGTTCTCACCAAGTTTTCCATTCAAAGCATCCCTGTCTACTTTCTCTCTATTTTTAAAGCTCCTACAAGTGTCTACACTAAAATTGAACAGATCCAGAAGAGGTTCCTATGGATTGGTTCTGAATCTAAGCAGCGCTTTCACTTGGTGTCCTGGGATAGGGTTTGCAAACCAAGGGAGTTTGGAGGTATTGGGCTAAGGAGAATACAACATTTAAACATGGCCCTCCTGGCCAAACAAGCATGGCGTCTTTTGACAAATGCAAATGCAGAATGGATTACTATAATCAGAAGAAAGTATTTGCAAGAAATTGAATTCTTAAGTTATTCCTTTCCTCCCAGGGGATCAATTTTTTGGAAATCAATCCTTCAAACTAAAAACTTGCTAAGCAAAGGGCTACGTTGGAAACTGGGAAATGGAAGAAACATTGATTTTTGGGACCACAAATGGTTAAAGGACTATCCCCTCTCTGCAGACCCCATCATTTCAACCCTTAGATCTTGGACAATTGAAGTTTTTGGTACCAAAGTTGCAGATTTTATTACTTTGTCAAACAATAGAAGGGTATGGAAGCCAATAATGAATAATGATCTACCAGGGGCATCAATAATACTGGAGAATGAATTAAAACAGTATTTACTCCCTTCTAGCATTCTTGAGGACCAGCTTATCTGGGAAGCTTCAGACAATGGGGAATTTTCTGTCAAGACTGCTTATCTGATGCTTATTGATAATGATGAACCTACTTTCCCTCACTTGGAAGTTTGGCCCAAAAGCATTGTTCCGAAGGTTGGGTTTTTTGCATGGTCGGCCATCCAAAATAAGATCCTCACCATGGATAACTTAATAAAAAGAGGTGTGATTGTTGTTAATAGGTGTTATCTTTGTATGTCTGAGTGGGAGTCTATTGATCATTTGTTTTCGTATTGTAATTTTTTTGTCTCAATCTTGTTAGGTCTATTACAAGTGTTTCATATTTATTGGGTCCATCCTCGGTCCATTTTTGACTTATTTTTCCAGGTGGCCTTCCCCCTTTTTGAATAGGCATCTTAGGTATATGTGGAAGATCTGCCTTCATCACTACTTGTGGCAGATATGGTTGGAAAGGAATCGTCGGGCCTTCTTGGATAAGGTTTCTCAGTCATCCTCTGTCCTGTCAAAAATTTTAGCATATGCTAATGAGAATGCTTGTTTAGTGCCTGCAACATCTAGACCTCAAAATCCTTTTGAAGCTTCATTAGGCCAGTCATTAAACTTACCTCTCACCGATGGCCTCAATCATCCTCAAGTCTGTCTTAGAACCATGATCACATGGACCCCACCCCCCTTAGGGTGGATTAAGTTAAATTTTGATGGGGCATCTAGGGGCAACCCAGGTGAAGCTGGGGCTAGTGGCTTACTTAGAGACCACAAGGGTGAGGTGCTTGTAGCTTTTTCTAAACATCTTGGAGCTCAAACTAACAATGTGGCTGAAGCAAGGGCGGTTTGGAGGAGCCTCAAGGTGGCAGAGAATTATCCAGGGAAACTGTTGGTGGAAGGTGATTCTCTTATTATTATAAATCTTCTAAAGAACACTAAGAGAGCTCCTTGGAGATTTGATGACTACATCCATGAAGCAAGGGCTCTAATTCATGACCGAACTGAGGCCATAATTTTGCATACCTTTCGAGAAGCAAACATGGCTGGCGATAGGTGTGGCAAATGAAGGCATTGTAGCAGCAAATTTGATCACGTGGACTGAAAATATTCCTCATGCAGTCTCAATGGTGATAGATAATGAAAAAATTTAGATTGGAAGGCTCAAAGTGGATCAATGACAGAAAATGGGGGCATTTTAAAAAAAAAAAATTTGAACCTTATAATGGATTTTGTCATATTTGTTTTTTTTGTTCATGTGACTAGTGTTTTTTGCAGCTGGTGGGGCACCGATATAGGTTTTTTATCTACAAATTCATGCATGGGAAACATCCGCTTTGGCCTCAAGTATTTCCCAAGGTGTGTTTGGATTCGATGTCGCAAAAAGGCCCTAGCAAGAAATAACAAAGTGTTGGAGATCCCTGACAATGAGGCACGAGACCCCACCATAATAGTCTTGGAGAAGATGACAATTTCATCGACCTCCAACAATATCAACTCGATTGAAGAGTCTATCCGGCCTCATCGGTGCAGTTGTTGATTTGTGTGATTCCCTAAATCTTCTGTTTTATAGCCAGCAGTTCCAGGGGCACAAGGAGTCGAAGGCAAAATCTAAAGATGATGGCAAGAACGATGATAAGAAGTTAGATGAGGACTACAAGGAAGACTGCTTGGCCTCTTGGCTGTCCATTCTATGGGATGTTTTTTTGACCATATTCTATTATTTTTATATGGGCACAAGCTACTCTGCATGGTGCTTGCATGATTAGTTTTTGTCTTTGTTAGTTCTTTTTTGCGTCTTTCTTTTCTGATGGCCATAATATTAGGCTTCCATAGTTTAGTTTGGCTGTATTCTAATGGAAGAGTAGGTCTTGGCCATTTTTGTTGTTAGTTTAAACTTTTAGGGCTTGGCCTTTGTCCAGTTGGTCAGTGGACCCTATTTTGTAAAATGGTTTTGGGTCAACCAGTTAAAACCCGGTGTTAATTATAATATTCTCTTACTTACCGAAAAAAATAATAATAATAAATCCAGATAATTATGGATACTAGGATTAGTTTCAATTATAAAATAGAGCACAAATATGGTAACTTCATTATGAAATATATGGATATGGTTGGGAGGTAATTTAGCATTAGTTAAATTAGTTATGAAATTCATTCCAATGTTTTTACACTCCATGGCTTATATTCCTATTGAAATAGTAGAAAACTTAAGCAATAAATTATTTTATTTCCTTTGGATAGGATGAATATAGAATGAAACAATGCCTTTGGTTAAATGGAGTAAGATAGCCAAACCTAAATTAGCAACAATATGGGGGCTTAATAATATACATAATCTGGGGAAAACACTAGCTACCAAGAGTCTTTATAGATTTATAACTAGTAAGGGGTTATGGCATGAGGCTATCAACGAGAAATATTTGGGTTACATGTATTTTGAAGAGAGGATTAGACTTCCTATCAAGCCAATGAACAATGAAACTATCATTTGGAAAGCATTAGTGAATGATTTTCCATTTGTAGGTACTTTGTTTGTTTGAAAAATAAGAAGCAAGAATAAAGTAAGGTTAGAAAAAAAGTCTACTTAGGGAATAGAGAAAATAACCAATTATATCATAATTTAATAGAACATCTAAATAGACAAGGTCTCAGGGTATTGATAGGTGCAACCTTTGTGGACAAAAAACCATTATGGAATTAGAGGTGACTTTCATCAAAAGAATTACTTTTGGAAGGAAATGAAGTTGAGCAACAAAGAAAGTATACAAGGGATCTAAAAATGGATTTTTAAAGACTAATACAAGAATAAGTTTCTCTAGTATGGTCAAAAGATACAACTAGTGGATAGTTTACAACTAATGAAGGATACAAGGTAATGTTTGAAGATAATAATGAGGAGGTCCTTTGGTGAGGGAGCAATATTTGGAAGGTAAAATAACTCTTAAAAATCATAAAAAAAAAATTGGTTAGCTTTAGCTAGGAAGTTATTTACATGGTATGTTCTACAAATGAGGTCTTGGACAGTCCAATTCAAGGTAGATTACATAAAATGGAAGAATAAACAATGGATCACCTACTAGTTCACTGTGATTTCTAGAGAGAAGTCAAGAGGTCTATTCTACCCATTACTAAGGGGGAGGGGCAATAGAAACCAAGGAATCTATTGGAGAACATGCAACAATAGTTCAAAGACAAAGGATTAAAGGAATACAAGTGTATTGTATTAATAGTGGTATCGGGTCTATGGTTGGAGAGAAATTATATCTATACAAGTTCAAGCACATATCTAATATACTTGTGATGGCATAAAAAATAGTAAAATAAAGGGTTGTACGACAAGTTGGTAGATTAACAATGGATATTACAAAGTGTTGGGCTTTTTCAATGGAGCTTGTCAAGATAATCTAGATAGATGTGTGGTAGGAGTGTTATATCAAGATAAAAGTTATAAATTCACTTTCAAAGCAAGCCTTGGTGAAGGTACCAATAATGTGGTAGAGTGGAAAGCTTTGATATTTTTGTGAAGAAAATTAGTAGAACAAGGAATAGCAAAACTTTAATTTTTTGGTCTTAAAAATGGTGGTGGATTAGGATTTGGGTTTAGTAGGGATGCAAAATTTAATGCTTAGGACATGTTATGACCAAGCGAACTTGCTAGAAGTATCATTTGTAGAGATATCTTATAAACATATCTATAGAGAAATAAATGATGAAGTATATCATCTATCAAAAAATTTCCTAGACATTATAGTTTGTACTTGGTTAAAAGAAGTAGTAGTGTGTACGACTGTGATTCCACCATAGACTACACTCTTTTGATACTTTTTTCCTTTTGATAGAAGTCATTTTTTAAGACATATTTTGTGTTTTTTTTTATTCCTTTTGATAATTAAGGTCATATCTACAATATGAATGATGGATATAGGGGTGAAGTACCAAAATGACACTTTGTAAGATGATTGAAAGCTTGCAATAGGTTGTTATTATTGTAAGAGGTATTGATAGACATTTTAGAAAAAATGAGTCATTATTGGGAGATTATAGAATAGCTCTAAATGGGCTATTTTAGTAAGGCTCATATGAGGGTATAAGATACCCATCTCATTGTAATTTTTTTGAACTTTGAAATAAAAGTCATAAGTTTTTTTTTAGAAGATATATAGTCCTTTAAATTTTAAATGATTTTAAAATGGATAAATATTGTAATATACTAATTATAGTTTCATTCATATGTTTCAAAAAAATTATAATAACTTACTATGTAAAAAATATATTTTTTAAATTTTTATATTTAGAAAAAAACAATAGCATCTAATTTGTTTGATGTTAATTTTTTATATTTATTATCATAAAAATTGCTATCATCATTTTAAAACATTATTATTAACTTTTACTATTGATAAATTGATATGATAGTCTACAAAAATAACATAGGTATAAAGCTTTTATGATTTTACGTCTATATATAAAAAAACACTTAGACTTAAATATAAGTTATTTCTTCCCATAAACCATGGGCTAGTAGCTATTATTTTATTCCTTTCTTATAAATTAAATTAGATGAAAAACATCACATTAAACAAAAAGCATTGAATTATTTGAATTCAAAATTCACTTTCTTTCTTGAAAATAATTGTCCAATATCCATTAGATTTAGATATAATTGTTCTTAAGAAGTATTATATTATGTATCATATACAACCATTTGAGATAAATTTTACCACATATTTGTTATTAATTTTATTTAATTGTTGATCAATGAAAATTTGTATTCTTTAGTAGGATTCTCTAGAACATTATATGGCACTCTAGCAGTGTCTTGATGTTGTTCCTCCTAAGTTGTTTTCGTATGATAGACTTCTTTGTGAGGCTCCTATTTCACTTGTAAAGCCTCATAACGCTCTTATGACTATGCCAGATGACAAGTACCCTAGTCTTGATGCCTTTCCCTATGAATTTTATAAAGCCACTTAGAATTTTATTGGATCTGATCTGCTCAATGTCTATAATTAAGTGTTAGCCAACAATTCTATGGGTAATATTATTAATCATGGAAACATTAAATTCATTCCTAAAGTGAGCAATCCTAAACTTATCAGTAGTTGGAGACATATTACTTTGCTTAAATTCTCTTACAATATTTTGGCTAAAGCTTTAGCTCTTCGTATTCATAACATTCTCCTTGTGATTATCAAACCAAAGTAAACAAGTTTCATTAAAGGGTATTACATCTTTGATAATATGATTGTTGTCTACGAAGGTTTATAATGGGCTCATGTCTCTGGCCAAAAGCTCATTTTACTTAAACTAAACTTTGAGAAAGCTTATGATCGTATTAAGTGGCCTTTCATTCTCACTATGCTCCAAGCTCTCATCTTTGGCTCCTTTTAATCAGGGTTTTCAGTATGTTGTTTGTTTATGCTTCAACTTGTCTTAGTATTAATGGACATAGGTAAGAGGATTTTGATTTGTTTCATTCTATTCACCAAGGGTATCCTTTGGCCCTCTCACTTTAAAACCTTCCTATTGAAGCGTTTGTTTATCTTCTTGCCAATCAAGCATCTAAGGGATTGATCAAAGGTATTCTTTTGCTTGACATGTCCACCCAACTTATTAATGAGTATTTTGTGGATTATTCTCACTATCAATGAGGACGAGGGTTTAGTTTCAACTACTTTGTTTGTTTGGACACATTTTTTAAGGCCTTAGGATCCACCATCCAATGGTCTAAGTCTTTTTGTTTTTACCTTGCTTTTTCTTATATGCCTACTTGGCTTAATATTCTTCATGGCACTAGATTCAAAGGTATGAATATTTTAAGTTTTTTAGAATCCCCTTTGCTTTTGGTAGCTCACCATTTGAACTCTAGAAGTATGTCATTGATATCTTTGAAAATAATATTTTCTATTGGACCTCCTGTCCCCTTTCTCTTGCTGATAAGTTCTAGGTTTTCACTAAGATTGTTGTTACCACCCATGTTTATTACTTCTTTTGTTGGGCCCCTTCTAATAATTCTTATAATACGTTGGCCAAATTCCTTATGGATTTTATTTGGGCCAAGGGGAAAAAATTGCATGGTTTTCATAGAGTTTCTTGGGATATATGTTGTATGCCTATTGATAAGGGTGAGATGGAAATCGTTGATATTTATAAGTAAAACATATATTTGTGTTCTAAGTCAATGGTTAAAGCTATTGAAGGTCCTAAAACCTAGAAGGGTTTTATTCACCATTTTATATCTTCAAGGTTACATTATGGGTACAAATATTTGGCTAATATTTGCTTTCATACTATCATCATTACTTTTGCTCTAGTTAAGATTTAGGGTTCCATTATTGTTAAAAGTATTTGGCTAGCTTTTGAGCTGGTGAAACCTCATCCTTGTTGGATTGGTGATGGGTTTCATAATGGTATTTCATTCAATTCTCAAAATTACTGGTGGTCTCCTATTTTGTCTAACTCTTTAGCTCTTCTTGTTTATATGCCAAGGATTAAAGCTTTGAGGCTATTTTACAAGGGCATCTACTTTATTAAATATTTAGTGCATCCTCAAGACTTGATTTCTTGGCTTGATCTTGAAAGTAAATTTAATATTCAAAATTCATATCTTCCTTCTATTCTTAAGATTCAAGATCTTATACTTGATGTCATGTTTTATAAGTTGAACCTTCAACCCCTGAGTGCCTAGTGGAGAGATTGGCATTGGAATGTGGATACTCCTTTCAAGAACTACTATTATCCCTTTCTTTATCAACTTATTATTCCTATTTCCCCCGATGTTAAAATTCTTAATGAGAGATGGTAGAATCACTCTACCTCATATACTTGGATTTCTCATCTATACCATATTTGGCATTATAACCTTGAATACAAGATTACATTTTTTCTTTGGTTATCAAGGACTTCCTATGAGAGAGAGACTTAGTAGGGATGGTCTTCCTAATCCTAAGTGTCTAGCTTGTGGTCATTTTGAGACTATTTAAACATATGTTGTGGTTTTTCCTTGTGCTCAGTCTAGCTTGTCTTGAATTCACTCATTGTTCAAGCTCTTTCATCCTAAATTCTTTAGATGGTAGATGATATTTTTTGGAGATAATAATTGATGGCCTACTTATATTTTTGCTCTATGGAATTTAATTCATGCCATTATTTTGTTCTAAATTTAGAAAGCTAGGAATGTTGCTATCTATTATGGATATTTAATTTTTATTCAATTTTCTATGCATGAAAATATTACGATATTTTCTATTGTTACTGTTCACATCCATTCATAGGATTTGACATTGACTCATGCATTGGTGCATTTGATAAATATTATAAATTACTAGAATGAGGATTTGTGCACTATTAACAAGATTTCACCTAACCTACCTCCACCTCAAGGTCCCTCTATTTCTATGAAGCCTTAGCATATCAAGTCGAGGAGATAATGTTATTCAATATTAGGTCATTCTATCAGTGCCTACAATAGGGCTCAATTTCCTCCATGGGTGGCTCCCTTTGTCTAGTTATGCTATTTATTCACCCTTTTAGGAACTGATTTTATTTTTAGCCTCAAGCCTCATATTTATGGTGTTAAACATTTGGGTGCCCTTACGCCTCGAGCTATGATTTTTGTAGCTCTATTTTTATTGTATTATATCTTATTTGATTGAATATAATTCTTGGTTCTAATTAAAATTATATTCTTTAAATAAGGAATTCCTACTTCTATGATATGTGATGGTACTCTAATATAGAGATTACACATATGATTATATAGAAAAGATGAAGTGAAAAATAAATTACACAAGATCCCCCCAAAAAAAATACTTCATCAATCTTCAATGTTGTATATTCTACTTTAATATAATGCTACATATATAGAGATGATTATTTGTGCCTCATATTATCTTCAAATTTACATGAAAACACACACACACACACACACACACACACACACACACACACACACACACACACACATATATATATATATATATTATTATATATATATATATATATATATATATTATGTATGTATGTTTCATTTTTTAGTCGGTCATCACCATATATCCTATCCCTTTTTGGGACGCAAAATCCCAAACCATTGTGTTGTCCTTATTGGACTAAATTTCATATTTAATTTTAACATGTTATCTTGTTTTGATTTTATTTTTGTTCTATTATGTTTTTTTAATCTAATTTAATATCTAAATATCTAATGTTTTTTTCCTTGAGACTAAATGGGAATTTTTTTTATTTTATATTTGATAGAACTAAGTTGATTTTTTGTTATATTTTTGTAAAAAATAAGTTTGCATACTACTATTTTAAGATAAAATAGTTCAATTTGAATTTTTTTTTCTAAATTAAGTTTATAGTAAAATGATGCTCTAAATTAAGGTCTTTTGTTTTTGTATAAAATTAAAAATTCTAATCATTTAGAATTACAATCATGTTATTATTAAAAATGGTAGTTAGTCTTTCATACTTTCCTTTGTGATCTTCTAATATTAAACCACATTATTTATGTGCTTGTTAATATAACTACAATATATTCTATCATTATTGTTGAGAGTATATTTCTTCAAACTCTAAGTTATAATCATTTCATAATTAGAAACAATTTCTTATAAAATATATAAAATTAAGAAAATATATCATATAAAAAATTCCTGATATAGTATTCTTAAATGTAAAGCATCATATAAAGAAGTGGTTTCCACTACGCTTGCCTAGTGCACAATATATATAAGGAGTCTAATCCCATTGAATATCATTCTTTTTTTTCAGACCATATATGACAAGTCCCTGTTCTTGGGTGAATATTTTGTTAGGGGATCCACTTGAGTTTTTTGAGAAGCTTGTTCCTGTGTGGCATATCTTTAGAGTGGGAATTATTTTTCATTTGTGGAAAACTCGCAACAAAGTGATTTTTAGCCAACATGAGCCTTCTACTTTTTCTCTTGCTAATAAGTATCAGGTTATCTATAATTGTTGGCTGTAGATTTTAGTGCAAGCAGAAAAAATGAATATAGAACTTCATCACTTACAAGACCTTATTGATCATTGGGGTAATGCTCCTTGTGCAGTGAATCATGTTTCTCCAGCACCTACACAACAATGATGCATAGTCTATTAGTTATTTTTTTATGCAGTTCTCTGTTTGGTTTTCTTGTGAACTTCTATAAGTTATTTTGGTAGCTCTGCTAGTTGTTTAGCACACAGTTAGTGTGTTGATTTTTGTTAATTTTGGGTATGTTGCCTAGCTTCATGTTTATGAGTTGTCATTGATGTCAAAAGGAGTTTGTATTGATGTCAAAAGAAATTTTTAATGATGTCAAAAAGAGTTTTGTGCCAAAAATATCTTGAAAGTTACATGATGTTTGTTTAAGGGATTTTATTAAAACCAAGGTGACAAGGTTAAATATTTTTCTTAAAACCATCTGGACTCATTAAGGGTTTTTATTAAAACCATATTGGCTTAATGAAAAGGTTTTACTCCTTGAAAAAACCTTAAAAGTCCATTATGATTATTAATAAATAAATTAACTCAAACCTTTGAAAAGGTTTTAAGTTAAGTTTATTATTAATAAAATAATAATTATTAATTTAATAATTATTATTGAAAGGGTTTCTAAACCCTTAGCGGCACTCATGCAAAATACTTACCTCACCGACGTCAAATTGCATGGGATGAAAAACGTAATGTTTGAAAGGAGCGTCGACGTTAATTTACATGGGATGAAAGACTATTAAAGGGCATTATTTCCTAAGGTTTTTAGCACCTCTGATTTATGCGATTACCTTTGAATTTGTATTACTCTATGAACTTTAATTTTGTATTGCTCTATGACCTTCGATTTCGTATTGCTCTGTGATTTTTGAGTTTCGTATTACTCTGTGTTTAAGTTCTGATTTCGTATGCCTGTGAGGAAGAAAAATTTGTTTGTCTTTAATTTTTGTGAGCAAAGGGAAGGTAAAACGATGAGTGGCACTTGAGATTTTCGTTGCACACATGTGCCCCAACGACGTAGATAGTGGAGCGAAGGCACTCGCTAGGCAGATGTGTCGAGATCGATTCACATCGGACATGTTTTATTTTTGGTCGTGGATTATTGTGCATGTTGTACAACAGTTGTCTCGGGCCATGATTTTGGAGGAGGAAGCACTTTGGCACTTATGTTGGTGTCTCCACACTTCTCCTAAGGTTGGAGAATTGATTTTTTGCCAAGGTAGATCTTTTGTGATAATGTGGAATATTTGATTTGACTTGGCAATTATTGTTGGTAATTGGATGGAAGTATAAGGTTAAATAGAAATATTGCTTTGACATTGTTATTATTGATGCTTAATGTTTATGTGGTAAATACATTTAGAATTAAATGTATTTTAGGAGTTATAAGGGTTTAAGGAATAATATTACTTAATTTCATAATGGGGTTAGAAAGCCTTTGGATTTATTAAGTGGATATTATCTTGTAATTATTTTGAGGTTGAAGTTATTTTGTGATATATTAAGTAGGAGTTATAAGGTGTAAAGGAATATTGTTGATATGTATATTTGTGAGTTTTGATTATTGATGAGTTGGAGTGATAAGGTGTTATTGGGACTCTTATCATTGTGCATTATTCCATTGTTACTAACTCTAATTTGTGGTAAATTTAGAGTTAGTTTTGTGACAGATTTTGAGTTCTCCTTCTTCATCAAAGTAAAGGTATGGGCACATTTTTCCATGGTTATTATTGATTTATGGTTTTATGAAAATAAGTTTGGAGTGAAAAGGATTAAATTAGGTTTCCTTATTTGGAGTGGATCTTATTTTCTAAAAGTGGAAGTATTGATTATGCATTATGAGATCATGATGAGTTTATGAGTTATTGCATAATTATGGTTCATGAGAGTGGAAGCATTTGAAGTTTACTTTAGAGTTTTTGATTGAGAAGCTTATGCCATTGCTATAAGTTGTTGAAACCCTAATTGAGTTATTTGGTTGTTGAGAGTTGAAGGATAGAACATATTGAGTCTCTAAAAATTCTCTTTATGCTCCTATGAGATTGATTTGAGTTAAGATTGAAAGTTGAAGGATAGAACATATTGAGTCTCTAACAATTCTCTTTATGCTTCTATGAGATTGATTTGAGTTGATATTGAAATTTGAAGGATAGAACATATTGAGTCTCTAACAATTCTCTTTATGCTTCTATGAGATTGATTTGAGTTGAGATTGAGAGTTGAAGGATAGAACATATTGAGTCTCTAACAATTCTCTTTATGCTTCTTTGATATTGATTTGAGTTGAGATTGAAAGTTGAAATATAGAACATATTGAGTCTCTAACAATTATCTTTATGCTTATATGATATTGATTTGATATGATTGGATAAAACACATTGGGTCTCTAACAATTCTCTTTGTGTATTCACATTGGGTAAGTTTCTTGGTAAACTTGCTTGAGCTAATTTGGGCAAGTTCTTGGTGAGCTTGCTAGGACTGATTTGGACGAGTTCTTGTGGAGAATTTGCAGACTGATTTAGATAGGTTCTTGTGGAGAACTTGTGGATTGATTTGGACGGGTTTTTATGGAGAATTTGTGGAATGATTTGGACATGTTCTTGTGGAGAACTTGTGGACTGCTTTGGATAGGTTATTGTTGAATAACTTGTTGATAGATTTGATGAAGTCTTTTTGGAGACTTGTGAGCAGTTGTGATTGATTTTTTAAAGCTTTTGGCTTAAGCTTGGGACAGATCTGACAAATATTTGAGATCATATTTGTGTTGGACTAGAGGACTGATTTTAGTGCATATTTGTGATAGTGTTTGAGATGACTTGTGTTGGACTGACTGACTGTGTTTAGTACAAGTTTTGATGAGCAGTTGTGGAGGTGATCAGTGAGGACAAAAGTCCTATATCCATAGCAAGGAGGACAAGACATCTTGTGTTGAAAGGAGTTCCACCTGCTAGCAATAGAAGAGGCAGTGATATTATAAAGTATCATTTCCAAAGATTTGGGGGATAGTATATCTCCTTTGGGTGGAAGGATCATAAATACTTCTTTGGGGGATAGGACATCTCCTTTGGGCAGGAGGCTCATAAATATCTTGAAAGCACGAGATTCTGGAATATTTAAGGGAAAACTAATGCGATGTATTCAAAACCCAAAGTTAATGCTTAAGGTCCTATAAAGTGAAATGCATGAAATGAAAGAGAAGAGACGAATTTAAATGAGATAAAAGGAAGTATAGAAAGCATAGCCCCTTTTATTTATACTCTTCCAATTCAGTTACAAAGACGTCTCCTCCCTTTTATGGGGTAGGAGTGTTAACATAGTTTCAATTACAATCATGGATTTATTGTTCCTCCTTCCACGTTCCCACATGTGAAATGGGTGGGCCAAAGTTTTGTTGCTGCTGGTATTGATGAATCTTTAATCCTTGTTGCTCCTCCTGCATTCAAAGAAACAACAAATCGTCAGTAGCACCTATGTATGATATTGAAACTCGCAAATCTGAAAGAGTATTGTTAATGAATATAAAAGATAAATATAACGATGATTAAAATGAATCTAAATAGACTAAAAATTTGATAGAAACATAAACATGTAATTAATAAAATACTGCAAAAGAAACAGTCACCAAATTCGATACAAATCCGTATTTGTTTCGGGGTGGGACGAATAAACCTATAACAGTTTGGTATTCATTTTGGGGTGAGATGAATAAACCTACAATAAGGCAGGGGGTGCCCGAAGGCAAACCACCCACCGGTTGAGACTTTGTTTCGACACCAATCCGCTTGGGATGAGTCTGAAACCTGTGGTGATGTGTTGTTGGAAAATAGGTAAGATATTATGGCCAAAAAAACTGGGTTTTGGGTCTTGATCCATGCCTCCAAAAGTCACCCAATAACCTCTCTTTCGATTAAGAGATTATGGATGTAAAAGCACAAATCGTAAGTAAAAGGGCAGCACTTCATTGCTCAAAATGCTCCTTCTCTGTCTCCCTTTTGGGTGGGAAAACTCTCCAATTTATATACCTTAGGGTCTCTTTGTTTGAATTGTGCATGCGAGGGTGCCACTTGAGTTTGCATGTCCGATTTTGAGAGAAAAGCTAACTCCCTATTATAAAATCATCTTGCATGATGTTTCTAAAATAAAGACACTCATTACTGAAGTCTTTCTTCTCGAATAAAATCTAGTCCTCGCAATTGCATGGCCTGAAGCCTGGTGGAGTTGCTGAAGTTTGACTTTTTTTTGCCAGTCAAACCTCATATTCGTCTCACCCTAGGACGAATGACAGTTTGTATTCATCCCTGGGTGGGACGAACAGAGAACAAGGTGTCAAAAATGTGCCAAATTGACCTTTGTCCTCTAAAACTACTTTTGGGAGTGGTTAGGACCACTTTTTAACCTTTGGGGGCTGCCCTAGGGGTTGTTTGTGTCAATGCAATCAGCTCTTGTCGTCACATAATCGGATTGGTGTTGTTTTGGTGTCTATAGATGCCCCTTTTTGGGAAGCGCTGTGCAAGGCACAACACTGAGCAAAAATAGATAACCAAAGCATAATGATTAGGGTTTCTCAGTAACCTAACCAAATATTGATGCCCCAAGCATGGAAAGGGCATGCATTCTTGAATCCTTGCTTCTGACGAGCTAAGGAATTTTATTTCAAGTATTAACCTATTTTGGTGAGGTGTGACTTGAGCTTGGACATTGATCAGTCATGAATAGGCAAAGGGCACAACATTTTGTCCATGGGGAAACCTTGTGTTCATGCTTCAAGAATGCCAAGTGTTTGATCAATTTGTGATTATTGCTTGTTTTCTACCCCAAGCAGGGGCGTGATTATCTTTGTCAATGATTCTTTGAATGCCTGTCATTTCCAAGATTGGGTATGTTGTTGTTGATTGGTGACTAAGTGTGACTACCCCCTCAAGCAACGAATCGATGAGGGAATGACCGACATGAGAAAATTGACGAGTCACTTGACCCAAGATGACTTAGTTAAGGGTGCCTTCAGTTGTTTACCATTGAATGGGCATGCAGTTTTCTGATTGCTGAACTTGTTTTGGGGGGGTAAACCCGTTTTGCAACACCATAAGGGGTAAACATTGTCAAAAATCCAATCTCCCATGGAGTGGTCCGGCCATGGTAGCCTTCTTAGGGATAGAGATAGTGATAATGTAAATCCCTACATCTATTTTGGATGCCAAGAATTTTAGGTGCAATAGCACTCTGGTTTGGCAATTTTTAGTGCTGTTTTTGAAATGTTTGTTTATGATGATATATGCATGTGGGATTATGATTGCGATGTTCCTAATGAGATGATGTATGCATATGGGATGAAATGCAATGATGTGTTGATAACTGTGTTTGTGTAGTTTGCATTTTTTTTTTGGAAGGTGATGTATGAAATGAAATGGAGCAGGTGTTTGTGAAATGTAGTTAAGCTTTTCTGAGATTCAGATATTTTAACTAACTAGTCAAGACTATACATTTATCTCACAAGACTTTTGAACAAGGTATAAATCTGACTTTGAGGTTAACCAAGTTATTTCACATCCCTGTGTGTTCAATTGAGTTCATTAATGTGGTATTGGTCAGGATACCGCTAGTGCCAAATAGGCTATCAACCAAATCTGTACTGAGGTTCACCTAACTAGCTCCACTAACTTCGTTGTTGTATTTAGAAAGATTAATCCATGGGACAATCTAAGGTACCATAAGCTAGCTCATCCACATGCAAACATTGGTCTGCTCACATGCAAAGCTAATGTGACAGACATATCATCATGCGGGTAGGATACCGCCATTGCCAGGTAGGTGGTACACCAAACCTGTAATGAGGATCACCTAGATGGTTTTCGAATACTGAGAATTCCAAGGATTCAAATTCAGGCTTTTTTTTTTTTTAATTGGCGTAATGGTTTAGGATATTTGCTCGTATACAAAGTGATGAAAATCACTGTTTATTTTGTTCTTCTTCTTTTTTTGTGTTCTTTTGAGCAAGGATTTGGAATAGGGGTGATAACCACTATTATTTGATTTGGCTTTTGAGCTTTGTAATAACATTGATCCTTTTAGGCCTTGGGGATGACTACCCATCCTTGGTAGGGACGTGTAGTACGAATCCTTACGACTTTGGGAACCAACGGGTAATATGGAGATTAGGAAGTGAGGGTATGTATCATTTTAGGCCTTGGGGATGACTACCCATCCTTGGCAGGGACGTGTAGTACGAATCCTTACAACCTGAGGAACCAAAGGTGATTGTGATGATGGCATGTAGAAATGGTTTTTTTGGAATGGTCATTGATTCTTGTAGGCCTTGGGGATGACTACCCATCCTTGGCAGGGACATGTATTACGAATCCTTACAACCTGAGGAACCAATGGTGATTTTTGAATTTTTGTTAGTGATGAAAACCACTGTTGATTAGAGGGAATGGATGGGGAAGATCTTGTCCTTTTGTCAATTCTCAGCATTCTAGAACCATTCGCATAGGGGGATAAACAGGCTAATCTTTCACCGATGGTATGCTAGAATGCTTTGTAGGTTTCTCTTGCGTTCACACAACTCAGGAATTATTTTATGTGTGTAAATTTGTGTAGGGATATTACATAACAAGGCGTGATCCAAGTAAAACTTTCCCGTGTAAAAAGTTGTTTAATTGTGTACCGCTTTTGGCTAGAAATTTAAAGACAGCTGAATGACGAAAACCCTAAATACATAAGGAGACAATTGACTTTGCTAAAAAAATGAATATGGGATGATGCGGGATGTATGCATTGATAAAATTGATTTGATGTGAAAAATGATGGGATTGCCAAGTAAGGACAGACTATGGTGCTTTTGACTTGTATAACCAGCAAATATGCAATGTATGAATGCGATGCCGAATGCAACCTATATTTTTGTATTTTTGATGTTTTATGAGTATGCATGGAATGGAGATGCAATGTTTTTGTTATTTTTGATGATTTTATGAGTATGCATGGAATGAAGATGAAAAAAATGTTTTTTTTTTTTTTTTTTATTGTTTTTGTTTATTTTTGAATATTTGTTTTGACCAAGCGGTTATGGTAACCCTTGGAGCTTTTTGGTTTGACCAAAGGGTTTATGGACACCTTTGGAGCTTTTTGGGATTGACAAAGCGATTGTGGAAATCCTTGGAGCTTTTGGTTTGACCAAAGGGTTTATGGACACCTTTGGGGAATTTTGGGATTGACTAAGCGATTGTGGAAATCCTTGGATCTTTTGGTTTGACCAAAGGGTTTATGGACACCTTTGGGGCATTTTGGGATTGACCAAGAAATTGTAGGAATCCTTGGAGCTTTTGGTTTTACCAAAGGGTTTATGGACACCTTTGGGGCATTTTGGGATTGACCAAGCGATTATAGGAATCCTTGGAGCTTTTGGTTTGACCAAAGAGTTTATGGAAACCTTTAGGGCATTTTAGGATTGACCAAGTGATTGTAGGAATCCTTGGAGATTTTGGTTGGACTATGGATCTCTAAATGTGAAATGGCCTCAAATGAATGATGTTCAAGGGTTTGAGCTCCTTGATTCCTTCAAGAGACTCAAGTCGGTAAGTTCCAGGTCCTATTCGACTATCAATCACATAAGGACCTAACTAGTTTGTTGCAAACTTGTCCCTTAGCTGGGATGATAAATTAGAATTCTGTTGGTTTTCTTTTAAGACCAAATCTCCAACCTAAAAATCCCTTAGGTGAACCTTCATGTTATATGCTCTCTTAAGTCACTCTTGATAGATACGCAAATGCTCGAGAGCATTGACGCGTCGTTCGTCAAGCAACGTAAGTTGATCTAACCGGGCCTACCATGCAGTGTCATCATCGATGAACTCTTGCATTGAAATGCACAGCGAAGGGATTTCCAACTCAAGAGGCATGACAGCCTCAGAGCCATACACCAGCGAAAATGAAGTTGCCCCAGTGGGCATCTGAATGCTAGTGCGATAAGCCCAGACGGCAAGCAGGATTTGAATGTGCCAATCCTTATGATTATCTATGATAGTATTTTTGAGGATGGCGATGAGCATTTTTTTTTACGCATTTGCTTGCCCATTCGCCTACGGATAATAGGGTGTTGAAAAGCTATGCTAAAGTTTATGCTTTGTGGTCAAAGCACGCACATTTTTATTCTTGAATGGTGTCCCATTATCTGATAGGATCTTGGATGGAATACCAAAACGACATATGATATTATGCAAAATAAACTTCTCAATGCGGGGTCCAGTCGTAGAGGTTAACGAAATTGCTTCCACCCACTTAGTAAAATACTATGTGGCTGTAATGATAAATGTGTGATGACCCAAGGATGCAGGGGAGATCTTTCTGATTAGATCAAAGCCCCACTACAAAAAAGGCCAAGCTGATTGAATCGATTGCAAGGCCTGAGAAGGTACGTGTGTCAAATTGGAATGATGTTGACACTTCACGCACTTCTGCACATATGCACAACAATCTCGCTCTAAAGATGGCCAATAATAACCCATGTGGAGAATGCACTTTACGATGTCCATGCCATTGAAATGGCCACCACATGTACCATCGTGGGCTTGGGTGATCACCCAAGTGGACTCCTGCTGGTCCAAGCAACGAAAGAGGATTCCTTCATAGCTCCGATGATACAAAATGTCTCCTAACAAGACATGTTTTGCCGCTTTCTATTTGAATAATCTTTTTGCATCTTGTGTCAATCCAAGTGGGAGAGTACCTAGCATGAGGGAATCCCTTATGGGTGTGTACCAATCTTGCTGATTAGAAACCTTGATGGTATAAATAGCCAATCCCTCTTGAAGTTCATCCCAAGCAAAAGCTGAGCAGGAAAGAACTTGTAAAAATAGCGTTGTATTGCTATTAAGAGGGGTAGGGGAGAACAAGGACCCCCAGTTTGCTTGAGTCAAACAATCTTGGATTCGATAAAACCTATCCATAGATGGTTCAATTTGGATCAAGTGGATTCCTAGCATGAGGTCAGAGATTGCACGCTCCATCGCAGGTTGCGATAATGTCTTGACCTAAATGGTTGTCATCTCACCAAAAGGGTCTTGCGGGATTAGGTATCCCAAGGAGGCCATAGTATCCGCAAAATGATTCGATGATCGAGGGAGTGCCTCGATGTCATACCATTCAAGTTGTGCTAGGAATTTGTCCACAAGGGCTTTATAGTCCTGCAAAATTGGACATTTACATTGGAATATCCCCTTTACTTGATTGACAATTAACAATGAATCACCAAAGATGTTCAATCGTTTAATGTTCATGGTGATTGTTGTCTGAAAACCGATGAGCAAGGCTTTGTATTCTAAATTGTTATTGGTGCACGGGAAGGCTAATTTAAATGACAAAGGCATTGGAGCCCCTTGTGGAGTGAAGAATACAATTCCTACACCACCCCCTTGCTCACACTTAGAACCATCAAAGAATAGGGTTATGTCAGCCTGTGACTCAGGCTCATCAGACTCTAACGATTCTGAAACATGGAATACCTCGTCCTCGAGTAGATCTATGGTTAGATTCTGATCCTCTTCAAGAGGAGACTTGCATAAGTTGGGCTTTTGGGACCCTGAGATCTTGGTTTCTATTGAATCTAAGTGCTCTAACGCTTTGCATATATCGGGGGATTGGGGCTCCTCCTCTTTGGTTGGTCCCTATTGAGGAACATGGGGCCTATGGAGGGGTAGCCAGATAGCACCCCCCTGCCTTGGTATTGCATTTTAGTCCACTCTTTTTCTTACTCAGATTCCTCAGAGGCTTCTTGAGGGATTTTTGAGGGTGGCCCATGAACCCTGGTGGGTGCTTGAGAAATCGAGGGAGTAACCTCCTGCTCCTATCTAGGAGGCATTGGGGGTAGCGCTTGAGAATGTCACGATGACCTATCTCTCATCGAGGGGTTGTGTCCCTCATAATGTTTTGTCTTATGCGTGCAAAGGTTTAGAGTCCTTGTCTGCATAGTGTGTTGGAATAACTCATCCTTCGGGTGCTAAACGCACTCTTTATTTAGAATATATCGTTGCTCTAACTATTGTCATTCTAGCTCAAGTAGCGTGAGTTGCATCCGACGTGCGATATGCTTGGAAGATTCTAAGATAGTGAGTCCTGTCGTCTCATATCTAGAAGACCTATATGCCTCTCCTAGATATCTATCTCGATCATGGTGATTCGAGATCTCTATAGGCTATTGGGGGTAGCGACATTCCCCCGAGGCCTTGGCCTCAGTAAGTGATCCTGATAGCTAGCAGTTGTGGAGGTGTATTGCTCCCGCGATGTATATTGCTCTTAAGGAAGGTAAGGTTTTTCCTCATGCTCTCTTTCGTAAGTGAAAAAGGAACGAGCAGAGTTGGCTCGCCCTGCCTGAGGAGCCTTGTGCTCTGGATTTGTCCTTGTAGTCCTGACAACTAGAGGGGGTGAAGGAGGGATAGTGTAATCATGTGGTTCCTCCCATTGAACCCTATGTTGACCTAGCACTTCATCATGCGGTGACCACTCATAGCGAGCATCTAAGGGATCTCTCCTACGGATGTACCCCTCATGGAAGGGTGTGTTCTGGGTGCTATGCCAAACATGAATACCCATATAAGAGGGCCCCTATAGTCCCTTTCTGTTAGGGTGTGGAGGGGAGTGCCTTATGTGTCAGGTTGCCAAGGTGGTATGACCAAATCCTTGGGACTGTAACAAAGGTGACTCGTGCCTCCTTGGACATTCTTCGTAGCGTCTTCTCGTGAGTGGGATTGACTGCGGGTGAATACCATGGTAATGACTCTCTACAAGCTACGTATATTTTTATATTTTGTTTATGATTTTATGATTTTTTTTTTGTTACACGAAGTAGAAAATAACATACACACACAAAACAATGATTATCTCTTTTAAAGATTAAAAGTGTGCCCTAAATTTGGTTTAGTGTGTTTTGTTGTTTGTTTTTGAAAACTTTTTGTGAAAACTATTTAAATGCAATTA
>JAQPPZ010004516.1:0-19038 GCA_028583015.1 Wollemia nobilis | reverse complement strand
ATTCTGACAAAGAATAGGAAATGGGCAAGCAACAGGTTTCACAAGTGCAAAGTTCCAAACTTCAATTTCCTGTCAATGTAAGTAATGTTTACAGTTATGTTTAGGTATGGGTGTGCCTTGTTAGTAAGGTGTTGTAGGGGATTCAACACAAGTTTTGGTAAGAAAGTTTCAAGGATGACTAGGATCTACAATCTCAGTAGAAGGCTGGATGTTGTAATAGGTTTTAGGTTAACCTGCAAAACCCGATAATTAATGAAGACTTTTATTTACCAAAAAAAACTGTAGTGTGTTTTAACATTTTTGACTTTCTGGTCCATTTTTCAAAATTATATTTTTACTTTTCTAACCCTTCCTTTTGTAGATTTTTTTTAACTTCGACGACTAAAATAAATAAATAAAAATTAAAATTTCATAAATAAATACATTGGTGTGAAGAATGAGCTTCAATATTTCATCTAAAAATCTTTTGAAGTCATTTTGAATATATAAAAATTATTTAAAGTTATTTTATAAGGATTTTTATAATTTCAAAATTTCATATTTTTTCATATTTTGAAGGTAAATTGATTTTTAGGCTTTGCATTTGCATTCACAGACAATAAATGAACTTCCCTTTATGAAAAATACAATTTCATTAAAGGGAGGTTGTTTATATGGTATTCCATTGGTCATCATTTTGAATTTTGGAGAGAAACTTCCCAGGGTCATAACTCCTCGTTCGTTGCTCGGATTGACTAATAGTGCATATTTTCATAAAGCTCTCAAAAAAAGCTGCAAGTGCATAGGGCGACATCATAATGACTATAGTGTCTTTTAACATTTTAAGCTTTCTGGTCCATTTTTCATAATTTTTTTTTTTTTTCTAACCCTTCTTTTTGTAGATTTTTTTTTAAGTTCGACGACTAAAATAAAAAAAATAAATAAATGCATGGGTGTGCAGAATGAGCTTCAATATTTCATCCAAAGCAATTTTTATCTCATTCTGAAGTCATTTCAAATTTATAATAACTATTTAAAGTTGTTATTTTATAAGGATTTTTATAATTTCAAAATTTTATATTTTTTTCATATTTTGAAGGTAAATTGATTTTCAGGCTTTGCATTTGCATTCACAGACAATAAATGAACTTCCCTTTATGAAAATTACAATTTCATTAAAGGGGGTAGTTCATATGGCATTCCATTGACCATCATTTTAAATTTTAGTGACAAAACTTCTTGGGGTCA
Organism: Wollemia nobilis; assembly: GCA_028583015.1. Classification (NCBI taxonomy): domain Eukaryota; kingdom Viridiplantae; phylum Streptophyta; class Pinopsida; order Araucariales; family Araucariaceae; genus Wollemia; species Wollemia nobilis. Next base: position 17,811 of record JAQPPZ010004516.1, on the reverse strand, counting down.
TAACTCCTCGCTCGTTGCTCGGATTGACTATTAGTGCATATTTTTGGAAAGATTTCGAAAAGAGCAACAACAATGTAGGACAACATTATATTGACTATAGCGTGTTTCAAAATTTTTGACTTTCTGGTGCATTTTTTGGAATTTTATTTTTATTTTTCTAACCCTTCCTTTTGTAGATTTTTTTAAACTTCGACGACTAAAATAAAAACAAAAAATAAAATTTCATAAATAAATACATGGGTGTGAAGAATGAAATTCAATATTTCATCCGAAATAATTTTGATCTCATTTTGAAGTTATTTCAAATTTATAAAAATTATTTAAAGTTGTTTTATAAGGATTTTTATAATTTCATAATTTCATATTTTTTTCATATTTTGAAGGGAAATTGATTTTTTCAGGCTTTGCATTTGAATTCACAAACAATAAATGAACTTATCTTTATGAAAATTATAATTTCATTAAAGTGGGGTAGTTCATACGATATTCCATTAGCCATCATTTTAAATTTTGGGGGTAAAAGTTTTCGGGGTCATAACTCCTCGCTCGTTGCTCGGATTGACTATTAGTGCATATTTTTGAAAAGCTCTCGAAAAGAGCTACAACAACGTAGAGAGAAATCATATTGAATGTAGTGTGTTTTAACATTTTTATCTTTTTGGTCCATTTTCTAGAATTTTATTTTTATAACCCTTCCTTTTGCAGATATTTTTTAAACTTCGGTGACTAAAATAAAAATAAAAATAAAAATTTCATAAATAAATACATGGGTGTGAAGAATGAGCTCCAATATTTCATCCGAAACAATTTTTAACTCATTCTTAAGTCATTTCGAATTTATAAAAAATATTTAAAAATACTATTTTATAAGCATTTTTATACTTTTGAAATTTCATAATTTTTTCATTTTTTGAAGGAAATTGATTTTTAGGCTTTGCATTTATATTCACAGACAATAAATGAACTTCCCTTTATGAAAATTACAATTTCATTAAAGGGGGTAGTTCATACGACATTCCATTGACCATCATTTTGAATTTTAGGGGTAAAACTTCTCGGGGTCATAACTCCTCGCTCGTTGCTCGGATTGACTATTAGTGCATATTTTCGAAAAGCTCTCGAAAAGAACTACAATAACATAGGATGGCATCATACTAACTATAGTGTATTTTAATATTTTTGGCTTTCTGGTCCATTTTTTAGAATTTTATTTCTATTTTTCTAACCCTTCCTTTTGTAGATTTTTTTAAACTTCGACGACTAAAAAGTAAAAAAATAAAAAATAAAATTTCATAAATAAATGAATGGGTGTGAAGAATGAGATTCAATATTTCATCCAAAACAATTTTGATCTCATTCTGAAGTCATTTTGAATTTATAAAAATTATTTGAAGTTGTTTTATAAAGATTTTTATAATTTTGAAATTTCACATTTTTTTCATATTTTGAAGGGAAATTGATTTTCAGGCTTTGCATTTGAATTCACAGACAATAAATGAACTTCCCTTTATGAAAATTACAATTTCATTAAAGTGGGGTAGTTCATACGGCATTCCATTGGCCATCATTTTAAATTTTGGGGGTAAAACTTCCCGGGGTCATAACTCCTCGCTCGTTGCTCGGATTGACTATTAGTGCATATTTTTGAAAAGCACTTGAAAAGGGCTACAATAGCATAGGGTGACATCATACTGACTGTAGTGTGTTTTAACATTTTTAGATTTTTGGTCAATTTTTTAGAATTTTATTTTTATTTTTATAACCCTTCCTTTTGTAGATTTTTTTTAAACTTCGACGACCAAAATAAAAATAAAAATTTCATAAATAAATGAATGGGTGTGAAGAATGAGTTTCAATATTTCATACGAAATAATTTTGATCTCATTCTAAAGTCATTTTGAATTATAATTTTAGAATTTCACATTTTTTTATATTTAAAAAGGAAATCAATTTTCAGGCTTTGCATTTGAATTCACAAACAATAAATGAACTTCCTTTTATGAAAATTACAATTTCATTAAAGTGGGGTAGTTCATACGGTATTCCATTGGCCATCATTTTAAATATTGGGGGTAAAACTTCCCGAGGTCATAACTCCTCGCTTGTTGCTCGGATTGACTATTAGTGCATATTTTCGAAAAGCTCTCAAAAAGAGTTATAATGATGTAGGGCGACATCATACTAATTGTAGTGTGTTTTAACATTTTTAGCTTTTTGGTCCATTTTTTAGAATTTTATTTTTATTTTTATAACCCTTCCTTTTGCAAATTTTTTTAAACTTCGACGACTAAAATAAAAATAAAAAAATTAAAATTTCATAAATAAATGCATGGGTGTGAAGAATGAGTTTCAATATTTCATCCAAAACAATTTTTAACTCATTCTAAAGTCATTTCAAATTTATAAAAATTATTTAAAGTTGTTTTATAAGGATTTTTATAATTTTAGAATTTCTCATTTTTCATATTTTGAAGAGAAAATGATTTTCAAGCTTTGCATTTGCATTCATGGAAAATAAATGAACTTCCCTTTATGAAAATTACAATATCATTAAAGGGGAGTAGTTCATACGACATTCCATTGGCCATCATTTTAAATTTTAGGGGTAAAACTTCCCAAGGTCATAACTCCTCGCTCGTTGCTCGGATTGACTATTAGTGCATATTTTCGAAAAGCTCTCAAAAAGAACTACTACAATGTATGGTGGCATCATACTGACTGTAATGTATTTTAACATTTTTTGTGGTCCATTTTTCAAAATTTTATTTTTATTTTTCTAACCCTTCATTTTACAATTTTTTTGAACTTTGACAACTAAAAAAAATAAAAAATAAAAAATAAAATTTCATAAATAAATGGATTGGTGTGAAGAATGAGATTCAATTTTTCATCTCAAATAATTTTGATCTCATTTTGAATTCATTTCAAATTTATAAAAATCATTTAAAGTTGTTTTATAAAGATTTTTATAATTTCAAAATTTCAATTTTTTTTTTATATTTTGAAGGTAAATCGATTTTCACGCTTTGCATTTGCATTCAAATATAATAAATGAACTTCCCTTTATGAAAATTATAATTTCATTAAAGAGGAGAAGTTCATACGATATTCCATTGGCCATCATTTTGAATTTTGGGGGCAAAACTTCCCGGGGTCATAACTCCTCGCTCGTTGCTTGGATTGACTATTAGTGCATATTTTGGGAAAGCTCTCGAAAAGAGCTACAACACCGTAAGGTAAAATCATACTAAATGTAGTGTGTTTTAACATTTTTAACTTTCTAGTCTATTTTCCAAAATTTTATTTTTATTTTTATAACCCTTTCTTTTGAAGATTTTTTTAAACTTTGACGACTAAAATAAAAATAAAAATAAAATTAAAATTTCATAAATAAATGCATGGGTGTGAAGAATGAGCTTCAATATTTCATCCGAAATAATTTTTAACTCATTCTGAAGTTATTTCGAATTTATAAAAATTATTTAAAGTTACTATTTTATAAGGATTTTTATATTTTCGATATTTCACATTTTTTTCATATTTTTAAGGAAATGGATTTTTCAAGCTTTGCATTTACATTCACAGATAATAAATGAAATTCCCTTTATGAAAATTATAATTTCATTAAAGGGGGGTAGTTCATACGATATTCCATTGGCCATCATTTTAAATTTTGGAGGCAAAACTTCTCGGGGTTATAACTCCTCGCTCGTTGCTTGGATTGACTATTAGTGCATATTTTTGGAAACCTCTCGAAAAGAGCTACAATACCTTAGGGTGACATCATACTGACTGTAGTGTGTTTTTAATATTTTTAGCTTTCTAGTCCATTTTTTAAAATTTTATTTTTTATTTTTCTAACCCTTCCTTTTATAGATTTCTTTTAAACTTCGACGACTAAAATAAAAACCTAAAAAAAATAAAATTTCATAAATAAATGCATGGGTGTGAAGAATGAGTTTCAATATTTCATCCGAAACAATTTTGATCTCATTCTAAAGTTATTTCGAATTTATAAAAATTATTTAAAATTACTGTTTTATAAGGATTTTTATAATTTTGAAATTTCACATTTTTTTCATATTTTGAAGGTAAATCGAGTTTTAGGCTTTGCATTTGAATTCACAGACAATAAATGAACTCCCCTTTACGAAAATTACAATTTCATTAAAGTGGGGTAGTTCATACGACATTCCATTGGTCATCATTTTAAATTTTGGGGGCAAAACTTCCCGGGGTCATAACTCCTCGCTCGTTGCTCGGATTGACTATTAGTGCATATTTTTGGAAAGCTCTCGAAAAGATCTACAACAACGTAGCGTAAAATAATACTAACTGTAGTGTGTTTTAATATTTTTAGCTTTCTGCTCTATTTTCCAAAATTTTATTTTTATTTTTATAACCCTTTCTTTTTGCAGATTTTTTTTAAACTTAGACGACTAAAATAAAAATAAAAAAAATTAAAATTTCATAAATAAATGCATGGGTGTGAAGAATGAGCTTCAATATTTCATCCGAAATAATTTTTAACTCATTCTGAAGTCATTTCAAATTTATAAAAATTATTTAAAGTTACTATTTTATAAGGATTTTTATAATTTCAAAATTTCACATTTTTTTCATATTTTGAAGGAAATCGATTTTCAAGCTTTGCATTTACATTCACAGACAATAAATGAACTTTTCTTTATAAAAATTATAATTTCATTAAAAGGGGGTAGTTCATACATCATTCCATTGGCCATCATTTTGAATTTTGGGGGTAAAACTTCTCGAGGTCATAACTCCTCGCTCATTGCTCGGATTGACTATTAGTGCATATTTTCGGAAAGCTCTTAAAAAGAGCTACAACAACATAGGGCGACATCATACTAACTGTAGTGTGTTTTAACATTTTCAACTTTCTGGTCCATTTTCTAGAATTTTATTTTTATATTTCTAACCCTTTCTTTTGCAGTTTTCTTTTTTGTAAACTTCGACGACTAAAATAAAAATAAAAATAAAAATAAAAATTTCATAAATAAATACATGGGTGTGAAGAATGAGCTTCAATGTTTTATCCGAATCAATTTTGATCTTATTTTGAAGTCATTTCGAATTTATAAAAATTATTTAAAGTTGCTATTTTATAAGAATTTTTATAATTTCAGAATTTCACATTTTTTCCATATTTTGAAGGCAAATCGATTTTCAGGCGTTGCATTTGCATTCACAGACAATAAATGAACTTTAATTTATGAAAATTACAATTTCATTAAAGGGGGGTAGTTCAAACGAAATTCCATTGGCCATCATTTTGAATTTTGGGGGTAAAACTTCCTAGGGTTATAACTCCTCGCTCATTGCTCGGATTGACTATTAGTGCATATTTTCGGAAAGCTCTCAAAAAGAGCTACAACAATGTAGGGCGACATCATACTGACTATAGTGTGTTTTAATATTTTTGGCTTTCTGCTCCATTTTTCAAAATTTTATTTTTATTTTTCTAACCCTTCCTTTGGAGATTTTTTTTAAACTTCGACAACTAGAATAAAAATAAAATTAAATTAAAATTTCATAAATAAATGCATGGGTGTGAAGGATGAGCTTCAATATTTCATCCGAAACAATTTTGATCTCATTTCGAATTTATAAAAATTATTTAAATTTGTTGTTTTATAAGTATTTTTATAATTTCAAAATTTCACATTTTTTTCATATTTTGAAGGCAAATCGATTTTTAGGCTTTGCATTTGCATTCATAGACAATAAATGAACTTCCCTTTATGAAAATTACAATTTCATTAAAGGGTGTAGTTCATATGGCATTCCATTGACCAAGGGGCAAAACTTCCTAGGGTCATAACTCTTCGCTTGTAGCTCGGATTGACTATTAGTGCATATTTTTGGAAAGCTCTCGAAAAGAGCTGCAACAACGTAGGACATCATACTGACTATAGTGTGTTTTAACATTTCTGGCTTTCTGGTCCATTTTTCAGAATTTTTTAGTTTATTTTTCTAACCCTTCTTTTTGAAGATTTTTTTAAAACTTCGACGACTAAAATAAAAATAAAGAAAAATAAAATTTCATAAATAAATACATGCGTGTGAAGAATGAGTTTCAATATTTCATCCGAAATAATTTTGATCTCATTCTAAAGTCATTTTGAATTTATAAAAATTATTTAAAGTTGTCGTTTTATAAAGATTTTTATAATTTCAAAATTTCACATTTTTTTTCATATTTTGAAGGTAAATCGATTTTCAAGCTTTGTATTTGAATTCACAGATAATAAATAAACTTATCTTTATGAAAATTACAATTTCATTAGTGGGGTAGTTCATACGACATTCCATTGGCCATCATTTTAAATTTTAGGGGTAAAACTTCCCAGGGTCATAACTCCTCGCTCGTTGCTCGGATTGACTATTAGTGCATATTTTTGGAAAGCTCTCGAAAAGAGCTAAAATGGCATAGGGCAACATCATACTGACTGTAGTGTGTTTTAATATTTTCATCTTTCTGATCCATTTTCCAAAATTTTATTTTTATTTTTATAACCCTTCTTTTTGTAGATTTTTTTAAAACTTCGGCGAGTAAAATAAAAATAAAAAAATTAAAATTTCATAAATAAATGCATTGGTGTGAATAATGAGCTTCAATATTTCATCCGAAACAATTTTTAACTCATTCTGAAGTCATTTCAAATTTATAAAAATTATTTAAAGTTACTATTTTATAAGAATTTTTATAATTTCAAAATTTCATATTTTTTTCATATTTTGAAGGAAATCGATTTTCAGGCTTTGCATTTACATTCACAAACAATAAATGAACTTTCCTTTATGAAAATTATAATTTCATTAAATGGGGGTAGTTCATACGACATTCAATTGGCCATCATTTTGAATTTTGGGGGTAAAAATTTTTGGGGTCATTTTTTTTTTATTATTTGTGGAAAACATCCCAAAAGGGATGCCACTTTCGGGTGAGACCCAAGGAGGCAGGGGTATCCATTCCGCCAAAAATGCCCAGGACTCGGACCTGGCCTACCACCTTTGACATACTCAAGGAGCAAACAAACACACAAAACCAAATTAAAAAAAGTAAACAACAAAAATAATAAAATAAAATAAAAAACATGCTCCTTGAGTGTGTCAAAACCAAAAGCACAACCAACACGCACAATAAGATAAAAGAAACCACAACACAAACCACATAGAAAAACACAAGAACCACATAACAAAACACAAAAAAGACAAAAACAACAGCACACTACAAAGACAACCCAAAAAAACATGAAAAATAAACACAACCAAAACCTAAAAATTAAAATAAAAATAAAAACAACCAACAACAGACAATAAACAAAAATAAAAAACATAGAAAACACTCACACATAAAAAAAAAATGAAATAACACAAACAAAGAGAAACCCAAGAACAAGAACAAAAAAAAATACAAGAACAATAACAAAAAACATTAAAAAAAAACAAAACAACAGAAACACAAGAACAACAAAAAACAACACAAAGAACACAAAAACAAAACAAAACAAAAGAACCCACCCACCTTAAAAAACTAAACAAAGAAGACAAAAGAAAAAAAAATGAACAAAACAATGACCTATCTAGACCAAAAGACTATTAATGCAAGAATCAACGGAGGAAACAAAATAAAGAATAGAATGAGCTAGGGAACTAAAAAAACTGAATGAACCAAAGAGAAACACAAAAAAAAAAGAAGAAGAAACTAGGTACCTTCAGAACTGGAGCCATCCAAAGAAATGATAGAAAGAAATGATGGAAAAGTCTACCAATTCCTCCCACACTGGCTTTTCCAGGGTTCCCTCTAGAGGCTCCATCAGTATTGACTTTTCCAAAATCGTTAGGAGGAGGTTGCCAATTTCTAGTCCTATCCATCTTACTAATGCTCACATTCCCTTTAAGTTGGTTGCCCTTAGAAGGTTTAATCTTCAATCTTTGCATCACTTGATCCCATCTTTGGTGGGAGTTTTGGGGGTGATTAAGGAGTTGATGGACTGATTCAACTAAGTTGGCTATGGTCTTTTGCCACATATAGTGAATATCCTTCCTATCTTGATTAAAAATTCGGTTGTTCCTTTCATTCCAAATATTCCAAAGAAGAATGGTAGAACCCATCCAAACTAACTGCCTAATAAAATGATCAACACCCTCTTGATTAGGCCAATCCCTCCAAAGTCTGTTCAAAAGTGAAAAAATTGGACCACTGTAAGCCAAGTAAAGTTGCCATTCTCCTCCATAGCTCAGAGGCTAAAGTACACTCAATAAAAATATGGTTGATATTTTCTACATTCTTTTCACACATTTCACATCTAAAAGGGCCATGAAAAATTTAATTTATAGTGGAAAACACCCCTTTCGAGGTGCCACTTTCAACAGGTTGGGCATAGGAGGAATGGAGCCTTGTCGGCCTCTACCAGCACATAGGACATTCCTAACTATACCATATATCTGTAGGATGGAGACAAGGGGAATGGAACCTGGGTCGGCCTCTACCAGCACCCAGGATAGGACATATAATTTTTATTTTTCTAACCTTTCATTTTACAAATTTCTTTTAAACTTCGACGACTAAAATAAAAACCTAAAAAAAATAAAATTTCATAAATAAATGCATGGGTGTGAAGAATGAGTTTCAATATTTCATCCAAAACAATTTTGATCTCATTATCAAGTTATTTCAAATTTATAAAAATTATTTAAAATTACTGTTTTATAAGGATTTTTATAATTTCGAAATTTCACATTTTTTTCATATTTTGAAGGTAAATCAATTTTTAGGCTTTGCATTTGAATTCACAGACAATAAATAAACTTCCCTTTACAAAAATTACAATTTTATTAAAGTGGGGTAGTTCATACGACATTCCATTGGCCATCATTTTAAATTTTGGGGGTAAAACTTCCTAGGGTGATAACTCCTCGCTCGTTGCTCGGATTGACTATTAGTGCATATTTTTGAAAAAGCTCTCGAAAAGAGCTACAACAACGTAGGGTAAAATCATACTAACTGTAGAGTGTTTTAACATTTTTAGTTTTTTGGTATATTTTCCAAAATTTTATTTTTATTTTTATAACCCTTCCTTTTGTAGATTTTTTTAAAACTTCGACGACTAAAATAAAAATAAAAAAATTAAAATTTCACAAATAAATGCATTGGTGTGAAGAATGAGCTTCAATATTTCATCCAAAATAATATTTAACTTATTTTGAAGTCATTTCAAATTTATAAAAATTATTTAAAGTTACTATTTTATAAGGATTTTTATAATTTCAGAATTTCACATTTTTTTCATATTTTGAAGGAAATCAATTTTCAAGCTTTGCATTTACATTCACAGACAATAAATGAACTTATCTTTATAAAAATTATAATTTCATTAAAAGGGGGTAGTTCATACGTCATTCCATTGGCCATCATTTTAAATTTTGGGGGTAAAACTTCTCGGGGTCATAACTCCTCGCTGGTTGCTCAGATTGACTATTAGTGAATATTTTCGGAAAGCTATCAAAAAGAGCTACAACAACATAGGGCGACATCATACTAACTGTAGTGTGTTTTAACATTTTTAACTTTTTGGTCCATTTTTTAGAATTTTATTTTTATATTTCTAACCCTTTCTTTTGCAGATTTTTTTTAAACTTCGGCGACAAAAATAAAAATAAAAATAAAAATTTCATAAATAAATACATAGGTGTGAAGAATGAGCTTCAATATTTTATCCGAATCAATTTTGATCTCATTTTGAAGTCATTTCGAATTTATAAAAATTATTTAAAGTTTCTATTTTATAAGGATTTTTATAATTTCAAAATTTCATATTTTTTTCATATTTTGAAGGCAAATCGATTTTCAGGCATTGAATTTGCATTCACAGACAATAAATGAAATTTTCTTTATGAAAATTACAATTTCATTAAAGGGAGGTAGTTCAAACGAAATTTCATTGGCCATCATTTTGAATTTTGGGGGTAAAACTTCCCGGGGTTATAACTCCTCACTCATTGCTTGGATTGACTATTAATGCAGATTTTCGGAAAGCTCTCAAAAAGAGCTACAACAACGTAGTGTGACATCATACTTATTGTAGTGTATTTTAATATTTTTGGCTTTCTGCTCCATTTTTCAAAATTTTATTTTTATTTTTCTAACCCTTCCTTTTGCAGATTTTTTTTAAACTTTGGCGACTAGAATAAAAATAAAATAAAATTAAAATTTAATAAATAAATGCATGGGTGTGAAGGATGAGCTTCAATCTTTCATCCGAAACAATTTTGATCTCATTTCGAATTTATAAAAATTATTTAAATTTGTTGTTTTATAAGTATTTTTATAATTTCAAAATTTCATATTTTTTCATATTTTGAAGCCAAATCGATTTTTAGGCTTTGCATTTGCATTCATAGACAATAAATGAACTTCCCTTTATGAAAATTACAATTTTATTAAAGAGGGTAGTTCATATGACATTCCATTGGTCATCATTTTGAATTTTAGGGGCAAAACTTCCCGGGGTCATAACTCTTTGCTCGTAGCTTGGATTGACTATTAGTGCATATTTTTGGAAAGCTCTCGAAAAAAGCTGCAACCATGTAGGACATCATACTGACTATAGTGTGTTGTAACATTTCTGGCTTTCTGGTCCATTTTCCAAAAAAAATTATTTTATTTTTCTAACCCTTATTTTTGAAGATTTTTTTAAAACTTCGACGACTAAAATAAAAACAAAGAAAAATAAAATTTCATAAATAAATGCATGGGTGTGAAGAATGAGTTTCAATATTTCATCCGAAACAATTTTGATCTCATTCTAAAGTCATTTTGAATTTATAAAAATTATTTAAAGTTGTTTTATAAAGATTTTTATAATTTCAAAATTTCACATTTTTTTTTATATTTTGAAGGTAAATCGATTTTCATGATTTACATTTGAATTCACAGACAATAAATAAACTTTTCTTTATGAAAATTACAATTTCATTAAAGTGGGGTAGTTCATACGACATTCCATTGCCCATCATTTTAAATTTTGGGGGTAAAACTTTCCAGGGTTATAACTCCTCGCTCATTGCTTGGATTGACTATTAGTGCATATTTTTGGAAAGCTCTCGAAAAGAGCTACAATGGCATAGGGCAACATCATACTGACTATAGTGTGCTTTAATATTTTCACCTTTCTGATCCATTTTCTAGAATTTTATTTTTATTTTTATAACCCTTCTTTTTGCAGATTTTTTTTAAACTTCGGCGAGTAAAGTAAAAATAAAAAAAATTAAAATTTCACAAATAAATGCATTGGTGTGAATAATGAGCTTCAATATTTCATCCGAAATAATTTTTAACTCATTATGAAGTCATTTCAAATTTATAAAAATTATTTAAAGTTACTATTTTATAAGATTTTTTATAATTTTGAAATTTCACATTTTTTTCATATTTTGAAGAAAATCGATTTTCAGGCTTTGCATTTACATTCACAAACAATAAATGAACTTTATTTTATGAAAATTATAATTTCATTAAAGGGGGGTAGTTCATACGACATTCAATTGGCCATCATTTTGAATTTTGGGGGTAAAACTTTCTAGTGTCATAACTCCTCGCTCATTGCTCGGATTGACTATTAGTGCATATTTTCAGAAAGCTCTCAAAAAGAGCTACAACAAAATAGGGCGACATCATACTGACTGTAGTGTGTTTTAACATTTTCAATTTTTTGGTCCATTTTCTAGAATTTTTATTTATATTTCTAACCCTTTCTTTTGTAGATTTTTTTTAAACTTCGGTGACTAAAATTAAAATTTAAAAAAATTAAAATTTCATAAATAAATTCATGGGTGTGAAGAATGAGCTTCAATTTTTCATCTGAATAAATTTTGATTTATGAAAATTACAATTTCATTAAAGTGGAGTAGTTCATACGATATTCCATTGGCCATCATTTTGAAGTTTCGAGGCAAAACTTTTTGGGGTTATAACTCCTCGCTCATTACTCGGATTGACTATTAGTGCATATTTTTGGAAAGCTCTCAAAAAGAGCTACAAGAGCGTAGGGCGACATCATACTGAATGTATTGTGTTTTAACATTTTTGCTTTCTGGTCCATTTTACAATTTTTTTTTCTAACCCTTCATTTTAAAGATTTCTTTTAAACTTCGACGACTACCCCAAAAAACAAATTTCAAAAATAAATGCATGGGTGTGAAGAATGAGTTTCAATATTTCATCCGAAACAATTTTGATCTCATTCTGAAGTTATTACGAATTTATAAAAATTATTTAAAATTACTATTTTATAAAGAGTTTTATAATTTTGAAATTTCACATTTTTTTCATATTTTGAAGGTAAATCGATTTTTAGGCTTTGCATTTGAATTCACAGACAATAAATGAACTTCCCTTTATGAAAATTACAATTTCATTAAAGTGGGGTAGTTCATACGACATTCCATTGGCCATCATTTTAAATTTTGGGGGTAAAACTTCTCGGGGTGATAACTCCTCGCTCGTTGCTCGAATTGACTATTAGTGCTTATTTTTGGAAAGCTCTCGAAAAGAGCTACAACAACGTAGGGTAAAATCATACTACTTGTAGTGTTTTTTTAACATTTTTAGCTTTCTAGTCTATTTTCTAAAATTTTATTTTTATTTTTATAACCCTTCCTTTTGCAGATTTTTTTTAAAAATTGATGACTAAAATAAAATAAAATAAAAAAATCATAAATAAATGCATGGGTGTGAAGAATGAGCTTCAATATTTCATCCGAAATAATTTTTAACTCATTCTGAAGTCATTTCGAATTTATAAAAATTATTTAAAGTTACTATTTTAGTTGACTATTAGTGCATATTTTTCGAAATCTCTCAAAAAGAGCTACAACAATGTAGGGCAACATCATACTGCTTGTAGTGTGTTTTAATATTTTTGGCTTTCTGCTCCATTTTTCAAAATTTTATTTTTATTTTTCTAGCCCTTCATTTTGCAAATTATTTTTAAACTTCAGCGACTAGAATAAAAATAAAATAAAATTAAAATTTCATAAATAAATGAATGGGTGTGAAGGATGAACTTCAATATTTCATCCGAAACAATTTTGATCTCATTTTGAATTTGTAAAAATTATTTAAATTTGTTGTTTTATAAGTATTTTTTATAATTTTAAAATTTCACAATGTTTTCATATTTTGAAGGTAAATCAATTTTTAGGCTTTGCATTTGCATTCATAGACAATAAATGAACTTCCCTTTATGAAAATTACAATTTCATTAAAGGGGGTAGTTCATATGGCATTCCATTGGCCATCATTTTGAATTTTAGGGGTAAAACTTCTCGGGGTCATAACTCTTCGCTCGTAGCTCGGATTGACTATTAGTGCATATTTTTGGAAAGCTCTCGAAAAGAGATCCAACAATGTAGGACATCATACTGACTATAGTGTGTTTTAACATTTCTGGATTTCTTGTCCATTTTCTAGAATTTTTTATTTTTTTATTTTTTTTTTATTGGTAGAAGGGGTGTTGAAAGGTCCCCAAACCTTGTACAAGAGGAATTACATGAATTCCAAATTGACCGAGGTGGTCCAAGAAGAAAAGATTAAAGAGCGGGCAAACCTCCACACGAGGAAAGGTGTCGCGAAATCGCGACCAAATTGGTGATGTCGCGAAATCGCGACAAGATGCGTCGATGCTGCCAAGAGAAGAAAGGAAGTCGCGAAATCGCGACAAGAAGCGCCGTCGGAGTCGAAGGAGGGAAGAAGTCACGAAATCGTGACATAATGCAAGGTTGCTGCCAGAAGAGAGGAAGTGTCGCGATATCGCGACAAGTTGTTAGGTTGGAGCCGGAAGAGAAGAAGAGTCACGAAATCGCGATAAGAAATAAGACCGCTGCCGAAGAGAAAAGGTGTCGCGAAATCGCGACAAGAAGGAAGACCGCAGCCGAAGAGAAAAAGTGTCGCGATATCGCGACATTTGTGGAAGCCCGCTGCCGAAGAGAAAAGGTGTCGCGAAATCGCGACAAGATGAAAGACCTCTGTCGAAGAGAAAAAGTGTCGCGATATCGCGACATTATGGAAGACCTTAGCCGAAGAGAAAAAGTGTCGTGATATCGCGACAATCTGGAAGACCGCAGCCGAAGAGAAAAAGTGTCGCGAAATCGCGACAATCTGGAAGACCGCTGCCAAAGAGAAAAAGTGTCGCGATATCGCGACAAGATGGAAGACCGCTGCCGAAGAGAAAAAGTGTCGCGATATCGCGACATTATGGAAGACCGCAGCCGAAGAGAGAAAAAGTGTCGCGAAATCGCGACAAGAAGGAAGACCACTGCCAAAGAGAAAAAGTGTCGCGATATCATGACAATCTGGAAGACCGCAGCCAAAGAGAAAAAAGTGTCGCGAAATCGCGACAAGATGGAAAATCGCTGCCAAGGAGAAAAAGTGTCGCAAAATCGCGACAATCTGGAAGCCCGCAGTCGAAGAGAAAAAGTGTCACGAAATCGCGACAATCTGGAAGACCGCAGCCGAAGAAAAAAAGTGTCGTGATATCGCGACAATCTGGAAGACCGCAGCCGGAGAGAAAAAGTGTCGCGATATCGCGACAATCTGGAAGTCCGCAGCCGAAGATAAAAGGTGTCGCGATATCGCGACAAAATGGAAGGCCATCGTCGAGGAGAAAAAGTGTCGCGATATCGCGACAAAATGGAAGACCTCCGCCAAAGAGAAAAAATGTCACGAAATCGTGACATGATGCAAGAAAGCGCCTGAAGAAAGGAAGTGTCGCGATATCGCGACAAGTTGCAAAAAAGCACTCAGAGAGAAAAAGTGTCGCGAAATCGCGACAAGTTGAAAGACCATGTCCGAAGGAGAAAAAAGTGTCGCGATATCGCGACAAGTAGCAACCTCACGGCCAGAGCAAAAAGGATGTCGTGAAATCGCGACAAGCTGAAACTTCGCGGCCAATGGTGAAAAGTGTCACGAAATCGCGACAAGTTGCCAAAACGTAGCCGAAGGGAGAGGAAGGATGAAAGGATGCGAAGACTCGTCCAGATCCAAAAGCAAACAAACCCGGTGCCCAGTTAACTCCTCACATTGTGCAGACATTGGAGATTGTAGGAGCGTCCCTTAGGCCAATGGGGAAGGAATCTCTCCAAACATAAATGTCCGTTTCGTCAACTCCCTTGTTAGCAAGCCAGTCCACAGCTTTGTTTCCTTCTCGGTACTGATGCTTAATGATTAATTCTGGGTAAATGCCAATTAGTGCCTTGCATTCTTGGAAGATCGAAACAAGGGCCCATGGAGGCACAGAGGTCCCATTGAGCCAGTTGATGCAGTGCAAAGAGTCTCCTTCTATGATAAGTTTGTTGATGGTCAAGCCTTCCAAGAGAATCAAGCTTTGTAGCAAGGCCCGAGCCTCTGCCATATTGTTAGATTGAATTCCTAGGTTCTGAGCAAAGGCCAAAATTATTTCTCCTCTATGATTTCTGAGAATTCCTCCTCCGCCAGCCGCTCCTGGGTTGCCCTTGGCTACGCCATTGAAGTTAATCTTGTGCCACCCAGTAGGAGGTAAGACCCACTTGATAACAGACCTGTCAACAAAAGTACGAGGTGTAGTAGAGAAATTGGAAAGATTGAAAAGTTTTGATAGGTCCGATTCAAGGCCAGGAGGGGGGGTTTGGAAGACGAGACAAGAGAGGCATTCTCCACAGCAAGGGCCAAGATTTTGGCCACAACAATCTTCTTATCAGTGGCATGGTTTTTGAAAATTTTGGCATTTCTCTCAAGCCAAATCTGCCACAGGAAAATGTGAAGGCAAGCTTGCCACATGAATTTAAGTTGACTGCTCTTGAAAGGTCGGGGCCATTGTTGAAAAAGGAGGGGAATGGAATGAGGGAGGGCTACGGAGATGGCGAAGGTGTTGAGAACCTGGTTGAGCACGACAAGAGAGAAGGGACATTCCAGAAAAACATGCGAAGTTGATTCACAAGCATTTTTACACAGGATGCACCAATTGGGAATGAGTAACCCTCTGATTATCAAGTTGTCAGTGGTGAGGATTCTATTTTGGATGGCTAACCAACAGAAGAATTTGACCTTGGGAATGATCTTGGGGACCCAGACCTAGTTAGATAAGTCCCGGCCATCACTGGGAGCTTCTTGGCTATAGTAGGCAGATTTAACAGTGAAATTCCCTGAATCTTCAAGGTTCCAAACCATGGTGTCATCTTTGTGAGAGCTGGGGATGATGTAGGTCCTCAGTAGGTTTTGTAACCACCTGAGCACCTCGGTGATATGCCTAGGCCCATTAAGCGCTAGGTGTTTCCATTCGGGTCTTGGAAGACCTGAGTTAATAAAATGACACACCTTATCTCCAAAGGTGGCTTCGGTAACCGTCTTGAGCACTGCAAGATGAG
This sequence comes from Wollemia nobilis, assembly GCA_028583015.1. Lineage (NCBI taxonomy): Eukaryota > Viridiplantae > Streptophyta > Pinopsida > Araucariales > Araucariaceae > Wollemia > Wollemia nobilis. Next base: position 1,380 of record JAQPPZ010004516.1, on the reverse strand, counting down.
GGTCTTGGCTGAGAGGTTTGTCACGGATCCACGGGTCGTCCCAGAAGTGAATGGTCATTCCATTTCCAAGACACCACCTTAAGTCTGCCATAATGATCTTCCTTGTTTTGGTGACACCATTCCAGAAATGAGATCCGCTAGGTAGATTGTGCTCTCCAAGAAAGGGAACCTGATGGAGGTACTTAGCTTTGATGATGTCAATCCAAGTGACTTTTTCATTGATGGTAAGTCTCCAGGACTGCTTGGCAATGAGGGCCATGTTCATCCGCTTGATGTCCCTGAACCCGAGTCCTCCATCCTTTTTCTTGGAACAAACCTTATCCTAGGCAACAAGGGAAAATTTGTTCTTGTTTTCATTTCCCACCCAAAGGAATCTGCGTTGAATTTGCTCAATTCTTTGGCAGATGGAAGCTGGAGCTTTGAAGATAGATAAGAAAAAAACAGGAGCTTTTTTATTTTATTTTTCTAACCCTTCTTTTTGAAGATTTTTTTAAAACTTTGATGACTAAAATAAAAACAATGAAAAATAAAATTTCATTAATAAATGAATGGGTGTGAAGAATGAGTTTCAATATTTCATCCGAAATAATTTTGATCTCATTCTAAAGTTATTTCGAATTTATAAAAATTATTTAAAGTTGTTGTTTTATAAAGATTTTTATAATTTCATAATTTCACATTTTTTTTTCATATTTTGAAGGAAATCGATTTTCAAGCTTTGCATTTACATTCACAAACAACAAATAAACTTTCCTTTATGAAAATTACAATTTAATTAAAGGGAGGTAGTTCATACGACATTCAATTGGCCATCATTTTGAATTTTGGGGACAAAACTTTTCGGGGTCATAACTCCTCGCTCATTGCTCGGATTGACTATTAGTGCATATTTTCAGAAAGCTCTCAAAAAGAGCTACAACAAATAGGGCGACATCATACTAACTGTAGTGTGTTTTAACATTTTCAAATTTTTGGTCCATTTTTTAGAATTTTTGTTTATATTTCTAACCCTTTCTTTTGTATATTTTTTTAAACTTCGGTGACTAAAATAAAAATTTAAAAAAAATAAAATTTCATAAATAAATGCATGGGTGTGAAGAATGAGCTTCAATTGTTCATCTGAATCAATTTTGATCTCATTCTAAAGTCATTTCGAATTTATAAAAATTATTTAAATTTGCTATTTAATAAGGATTTTTATAATTTCAAAATTTCACATTTTCTTCATATTTTGAAAGCAAATCAATTTTCAGGCATTGCATTTGCATTGACAAATAATAAATGAACACCCCTTTATGAAAACGGATCCAGAGGCAGGGCAGAATGCTCAGGAGCAGTGGAGGAAGCGGAGGAAGCGAAGGAGGAGCAAAAATGACAAGT
>JAQPPZ010004515.1:0-16837 GCA_028583015.1 Wollemia nobilis | reverse complement strand
ATAGTGTATCGCTCCAAATTTTTCGCATCCCTACCTTCAGGCTATAGGATCCGTGCCCGAATGGAGGATGGAAAAAGGATGGTGTGTTACCTCAGACTGAGAGGCCCTTTGAAGGTCCCGCCTCTCGGGGGAGGGGTATTAAGGTGATTTTTTGATGGATGGTGGGGTTCACCAGGAAACGTTTAATGGCAGTTTCCACGCCTAGGTTGGGAATGTGTTTAATGTGTTCAGTTTTAGCTTTAAATATCCAAGTCCTAGGTTTGGCCAAAATGCATCTAAGCTATTCTATATGAAATGCAGATTTAAATGAAGAAAAAAATAGATTTGGACAGAAAAATAGAAAAAAAAAGATAGATTAAAGACCCATACCTAATCCGGATGTCTGATGGATGTTCTGATTTTTGAAGAAGTTAGGATCGTCTCTGATTTGACAGGATCGTCAGTGATCTGACAAGATCGTCTGAGATCTGACGAATTCGTCAGACAAATTCATGAGAGACCTGCAAATAGAGAAATAGGTGCAAAGCATAGAAAATATAGCAATGCTAACATAGGGGAATAGTGTAAAATGACAATGATAATATCAAACTGATAATTATAAACAGGAACATGAATGCATTATAATGTTTTAATGCCAATTATAACTTAATTATGCATTTGATCTAGATGGGTGAACTTCGAAATGTAGAATAATAAAGAATAACCATAGAATTAACTAAATGCAGAATAATACAACGGAAAAGAGTGGAGAAAACGCAAACTCTGGGCACTGATTGCCCTAATGTTGAGTGCAGTCGAAATCGTCTCAGATTGGTATGAAATCATCTCGAATTGTATAGGATCGTCTGCGACAATCTGAGCGTGCTCCGGCTGAAAAACAATGAAGTTCTTGCAAACAAACATGGAAAAATGCAAATGCAAACAGTGGTTTAAGATGGTCTAACGCATGTAGAACTTGTGTTACAGGGAATTTCAGCTAGGGGGATGCTAAGGGGAGGGCCTAGGATTCAATAGGCTTAGAAAAGAGGTGGGGTGGTTGGAGATCATCCCAATTTGGGAGATCTCCAATGGGGGAGGGTCTCTAATGGTGCAGACACGCTTCTACCTAGATTAGAGACGTCGTTGGAACAGAGTCCAACTACGCACAAATCAGTTTGGGACAAGATTGTCTAGATGTTCTACGCCAGACGAAATCATCCGATCTAAGACGATATCGTCTAATCGGACAAAAAAAAATCTAAAAATGGCATGAAAAATGAGGAAACGAGTAGCAGGCGGTTTGGGAGCGGTTTTGGAGTTGAAATTTGAATTTGAATATTTACTAAAGTAATTTAATTATTTACTAGGATTTTACTGTGCCAATTTTAGGGTGCTACATTTTGCCCCCTCTTATCAAATTTTCCAAAGAAAATGCGTTAAAGACGAGTTCTTCTCGATCTACGAGAAAGCAAAAATTATTCCCATTTTTAGGCGACGATTCTAGGTCGAATCGTACTACTTACTATGGTGCCCCCTCCATGTTTTTACCCAAATCGAACGTTTGAGGTAAAAACGCAGAAAAGCAAAAATTAAAATGCTAATGGTTTTGAATAAAATTAAGAAAAATAAGGAAAACCCTAATTCATATGATCTTTTTGATATGACTTGTTCATATGTTTTTATGATGTTTTACTGTTTGAATTGTTTGCTTATTGGATTGAGGATTCATATAATTATGTCGTTTTGAAATATTATAATTTTGATGTCATGCTGTAATATTTTAAATGAAATAATCTGATGTAAACAATTGGTGGTTGTGGTGTGATTTGATAAAAAATAAAAGGGACTTCTAACAATAATTTCAAAGGATATTGTCACTATTATAGACCATTTCATGGAGTCACCGCTCACTCGGTCGTCAAGCTAATCCTAGTATAGAAATATTGTTAAAAAGTAAAAGAGTGCTTAAGAGACTGTCTTAAGACTTTGGTGTAATGATGCGAATGATGATGATGATGAGAATTTGTTTTCATATTTCCATGAAAATATTATGCATAAAATATTTTTAGAAAATGATTTTTGCTAGGCATAAATTCCTAAGTGTGATAAATTTTTTGAATAATTCCCTAGGAATTATACCATCGTTTCAAAATTGAAGTTTTGACATAATGACATGAAATAGAATAAGTGTTTGTTTGTTTTTAAAGCATAATTGTGTAATATAATGATTTAAGTCATATGTTTTTATGATTTTAAATAAATGGAGAAATAAAATTAATACAATGGTTTGCGCTAGGCATAGAATATGTAGGTATAGACTTATACCATCATCGCAAATTCCAAAGAAAAGGTTGATATAATAGTTTTATTGCATAATTGATTTTTAATTGTTGAAAATAAATAGAAAATATGAAGATGAGGACTTGTGCTAGGCATAAAATTCCAATTCAAGTTCTGGAATTATACCATCGTCGCAAAAGTCGATAATATGTATATGGTTTGTGATTTTATTGTATGTTTTGAAAGAAATTTTGATTTTTGATAACAACTGCTCTCAGATAAGAAGATGAAATTATTCCAGACAATTTGCAAAGATATTTCAAAGTATCTCGAAGACAAAAGTTAGATTTATAAGGAATCCCATGTGCATATGTGAATTCATTTCCAATCTTGATTTATCATAATGATACACAAAATATCTCAAATACAAATGTGTGTGCAATTGCTTTGTTCATTTACCAGTTTTGAGCAAGATAATTTGATACAAGTGATTTGAATTAACCAAATAAGTGTTTATTAACCATGATTTAGATGCATATAACCATACCAAACTACTATGTAAGTCGGATTATCAAGAGCTAGCTAATCCATAAGTAGACATAGGTCTGTACAAAAGAAGGTCGCTAATGTGATAGACATATCACCATGCTAGGAGTTACCCAAGGCCAAGCGGGTTGGGCACAAACCACCTATTATGGGACTTACCTCACAGTTTTTGAATAATTGAGAATTCCAGGGATTCAAGCTCATCAACCCTTCTTTTCTTTTCAATAGGTATGGAAAGAGATTTTATTGCTTTTGCTTTTGCTTGTTTCTTTTGCTCTTTTTTTTTTTTGTACTTTTGTATTGATATTTGAGATAATGCTGAAATATTGCTGTAATGATACAAAATAACATTTTTCTTTTTCTCTTTCTCTTGAACTTTGCTTTTCTTCCTATGCTAGGGATACTTGCTCGGATTAGCTGTAGAGCAAGGGATTTTTATTCTGGGTAGGGGTGAGCTTGTCCTTTTGCCAATTCTCAAAGATTCTAGACCATGTGCATGATAGGATAGCAGGGGAAACTTTTCACTCAAGAAACCACTTCTACTATGTAGCATAGCATGTTAATTACAAATATAATCATTTTATTGTGAAAGGATATGCTTGGTTTAAGTAAATAACAAGATCAATTCTCTGTGCTCAAAATTTATTTAATTGAATTCTATGGACTTTGATATAAGAGAGATTAGTAATCATGCCAGATAAAATCAAGATATTTATTTTTGTGTTTGTGATAGTGAGGGATTCCAAATAAATGCTAATTTATCCAAAAGCATTTGAAAATATAACTGCAATACTTGAAGAATTAACAAGTGCAAAATAAAAGATGTTTTTGAATATTTTTTACAATTTTGATGATTTTTATATTTTGATTTTAATTTATGAAATTGGTGGTATATACAAGATGATCTATATACATTACACAAGGTTATTTGATTATAGCATGTCTAAGGTTGTTTCAAAATCAAAGGAGGTTTTGAAGGATAATTTGGTTGTGTTGAAGGTAAGAACAAAAGGTGATGAATAAAAGGTAGCGATAACAAAAGCTTTGTTATAATGTAGAATAATGTAGCAAAAGATTTTACTTTTATATGTGTAAAATTGATCATGTTACAAAATAAAATGTCAGAAGGATAAGAAAGTTCTTCATTCTTATTACTATATTCCAAGTCTTGATAAGATGGAGAAAGTATATGTGAAAGATATGCATGAGTGTTATTTGGTAAACAAGGATGATCATATATGGATGAAGAAAAATGATGGATAGAAGGTAATTGTGACAATGGAAAATGTATAGACCTTGATGTTTCTTGAATTTTCATTGTTAAAAGATTTTATAATAACATTTGATTCATTAAGATCTTCTTCCTTTATTTTGATTTTTTGGAATAATTGATAAGTGCATAAATTAAGAGAGGAGCCGTTATCTACCATGATAGTTTTAACAGGTGTTTCTTTACTAGATCCTGTAATGTAAAGAGATGAGTCTTCTTGTGGAGTAGAGGAAGGAATATCCTCATCATAGAATGAAATATGATTAACCTCAAGAGGGTTTACATCATTAATTATGTCCTTAGGGAAAATATCATGAAGGACAAATTGTTGGCTAGGTATTTTGAACAACGTTTCCTTATGAGAACTTTGTAATACTTCTAAAAGGAATATCTTTGCTTCAAGTTTAATCACTTGTTGTTGGCTATCAAAGTGGACTTCAAATTGAGATTTTGATTCTAAAGATGAGATTTCTATGCTTACATTCCATTTTGGATCATTCTCTAGAGCCAAAGATAGTTTTGAAGGTTGGTCAAATGAGGAATCCATCTCTTGAATACCAGATTGAGTTGATTGAACTTGAGGTTGCTCATTTGTAGTTTTTGTTACAATATTAATAATATCATCATGATGGGACACATTAACATGCAATATTTGATTGGTTTCTTGTTGTTGATAATTGAATAGGGGTTCTTGGGAGATCCCCATGTCTTGATTGATTATTGGTATTTGTTGTGTAGGAGTTTGATTGTTTACTAGAGATTTATAATCAGTTGTAGATTGTAATTCCTTTACATTAAAAAGACCCTCATCAATCAAATCTTGAATTGCACATCTTAAATCTTTAGAATTTTGTGTCATATGTCCATCTACTCTATGATATTCACAATGTAGCTCAGGTTTAAACCAATCTGCTGTGGTATCAAGTTGTCTTATGGAAGGGAGTTCAATCTTATTTGTATCAAGTAAATGCTTGAGAATTATATCCATTTGTTGATTGAGCTTAGTAAATTTACATGATGAAGGTTTTCGAGAGGTTTTTGATACGTGCCTTAGGAATTCAGTCATAAAAGGGCCTAATGGTTTCTCACCTCTACTTTCTTTATTATGGGTAGAATGATGATAGGAAGATTGTGAAGTATGAGGTGAGTGCATGGTAGAATTGGAAGAATAAGTATTTTCTTATTGAAATGAATGTGTTGTATTGAAAGAAGAATATTGAAATGGTGGAGGAGGATTGTATGTGGATCGATAGACATAATATGGATATATGGGAGAATAGATACTATCATTATGAAGAGGATTGGCAAAGGGATTGTCCTGTTGGGGTAAGGATGAAAAATGAGAAAAGTGTGATGGAGGTGGTGTTGAATAGCGATGAGGTTGGTTATAATCAATAAATGTATTTAGCTGAATTCTTCCAACATTACTGATGGGCTCATATGGATTTGAGTAAAAACTCATGGTTTATTTAGTACTTCTAAAAGTAATATTTAGCATCTACTATTTAGAATTGAATCTAAAACATGCAAACTTGAACTGATGATTTTGTTACTTTTTTTTTTTTGTATACATATATATATTTTTTCATTTTTTTATATTTTTGAATCGAAAATATATTCACGTCGGGTTCACCAAAATGTATTGCTCCAAATTTTTTGCATCCCTACCTTTAGGCTATCGGATCCGTGCCCGGAAGGAGGATGGGAAAAGGATGGTGCGATACCTCGGAATGAGAGGCCCTTTGAAGGCCCCGCCTCTCAAGGGAGGGGTATTAAGGTGATTTTTTGATGGATGGTGGGGTTCACCAGGAAACGTTTAATTGCAGTTTCCATGCCTAGGTTGGGAATGTGTTTAATGTATTCATTTTTAGCTTTAAACATCCAAGTCCTAGGTTTGGCCAAAATGCATCTAAGCTATTCTATATGAAATGTAGATTTAAATGAAGACAAAAATAGATTTGGACAAAAAAATAGAAAGAAAAAGATAGATTAAAGACCCATACCTAATCCGGATGTCTGATGGAGGTTCTGATTTTTGAAGTAGTCAGGATCGCCTCTTATTTGACAGGATTGTCAGCGATCTGACAAGATCGTCTGAGATCTGACAAATTCGTTAGACGAATTCGTTAGAGACCTGCAAACAGAGAAATAATTGCAAAACATAGAAAATACAACAATGCTAACATAGGGGAACAGTGTAAAATGACAATGATAATATCAAACTGATAATTATAAACAAGAACATGAATGCATTATAATGTTTTAATGCCAATTATAACTTAATTATGCATTTGATCTAGATGGGTGAACTCCAAAATGCATAATAATAAAGAATAACCATAGAATTAACTAAATGAAGAATAATATAGCAAAAAATAGTGGAGAAAACACAAACTCTGGGCACTGATTGCCCCGATGTTGAGTGTAGTCAAAATCATCTCAGATTGGTATGAAATCGTCTCGAATTTTATAGGATCGTCTGCGACTATCTGAGCGTGCTTCAGCTAAAAAACAATGAAGTTCCTACAAACAAACTTGGAAAAATGCAAATGCAAACAGTGGTTTAAGATGGTCTAATGCATGTAGAACTTGTGTTACAGGGAATTTCAGCCAGGGGGATGCTAAGGGGAGGGCCTAGGATTAAATAGGCTTAGAAAAGAGGTTGGGAGGTTGGATATCATCTCAATTTGGGAGATCTCCAATGGGGGAGGGTCTCTAACGACACAGACACGCTTCTGCCCAGATTAGAGACGTTGTTGGAACAGAGTCCAACTATGCACAAATTAGTTTGGGACAAGATCGTTTGGACATTCTGTGCCAAACGAAATCATCCGATCCGAGATGATATCTTCTGATCGGCGACGATATCATCAAACAAAAAAAACAAACTCTAAAAATGGCATGAAAAATAAGAAAATGGGTAGCAGGTGGTTTGGGAGCGGTTTTGGAGTTGAAATTTGAATTTGAATATTTACTAAAGTAATTTAATTATTTACTAGGATTTTACTACGCCAATTTTAGGGTGCTACAAATAGCTTTCCTTCATGGTAAAGTTACTCCAAGAGTGATTAGAAAAATAAAAAAAATTAATAGATTCCTTGGTCAATAGAGAGGCTAGTACTAGAATTGAATAGGATTAGTAGGAATAAAATCCTATCTAAAGAGGCCATGAGGGTAGATCCTGAATAGAGTTTGAGCTTGCAAGATACCTTAAGAATGTTAGGATAACCAAATTTTGGAATAATAGGAGGATATGCAGCCAAGTCATGGTTGAAGGAGTTAAAAACCTTTGTCTCGATGAGAAATTACTCATTAGAGACTTAGACTATGTGGTGCACCATTCATATTGTATAGGTAACCTTGGAATGGTGGGATACGTACAACTCAAGTAGACAAATACAAGCCATAAATATTAAATGTTAGGAGTTCATTGAAGTCTTTAAGAAATGATTTATTATAGACCAGTTTTATATTGATAAATTTGAGAAGTTCTCTACCCTTCAACAAGGATCACTATCTATAGAAGTATATTTTCAAAAATATGTAAAAATTCTAAAATATGTCCTAGAATATAAGAGCAATGAGTGTCTTAAGGTACATAATTTTATTCTAGGTTTTGATCCTAAAATGATATTATTGATTAATCTTATAAAACTAAAACATTTGTAAGAGGCTTATGACTTGGCTAGGCAGGAAGAAGCCAATCTTCAAACAAAATGAACTTTATTTAATCAAGGATAACAAAACTTGAAAGACAATGTTGTGGCCATTGTGCGACGCACCCCAATTTGGGGACCAACTTAAAATTTTGGTATTTTTTATTCTTTGTTTCATCAAATTTTTCTCGCATTATGTTCTTTAAAAATTTGCTTACACCAAGATTTTTTAATTTTTTATTACACTGAGAATTTAAATTTATTGACATATTTGCATCTTGAAGGCTGGAATTTAGTTGAAATGATTTGAATTGAATAGTTTTGAATATTTGCATCTTAATTGTATTATTTCAAATCAAATAATTTAAAATTTTATATTTTCAAATGGTTTCAAAGGTTTAAATAATTATTTTTCATTTTAGGGTTATTCAAATTTTATCACTTTTACCCTAAAATTAATTCAAATTTGAAATAAACATATCTTTAGCTAGACAAATCCATTTGAACTTATTTGATGAGGATGAACAAACACGAACAAAAAAAATGCTAGGAAGTTAAATCAGAATTATTTTAATCATGTCGGCCCATAGGGACAAAAATTACAATGCCAGACTTATTCAATATTGGAATCCAATCCTAGATCAAAGACCCTATTTCCAGATCTAAAATCTCCTTTTAAAATCTACCTTCCTTGCCCAACTGGCGGCTGACAAAATTTTTAATTCTACTTTGCCGCCCAACTGGCGGCTTGAACAGATTTACAGAAACATATTATAAAAATAAAGTGAAAATAATAAGGAAATAATAACACCATTCAATGCACATATAACACATGAGATTTACCCTGGTTCACCCAATTTGGGCTAGTCCAGCAAACAAGAGTCTATCCTCCTAGATATATTATCCTCTCTCCTATCCCAAAAATGGGACATTACAATAATTATATAAGGAAACTCTTACAACCCTAAACCACCAAGTGGTATTAGGGTACCGTGGATACAACACCGTGGGCTAAGCCACCCACACCCACAAACCACCTACCAACCATGGGAATCCCTGGGGTCACTCCGCAAGTAGCGGTAAAAGTAGCGATAAAAGTAGGTAAAAAATTCAGCCCCCCCAAACCCCCCCTACCCGTCGTCTTTTGCGCTACAGTTCTGTCGTACAATTATTTTCTGAAAAAGAATGAGACACATCCAACATTCTACCACTTGTTGAATACTTTTCCAGACCCATTTCAATTGTACAGAATCTAAACTTTTTTGTGCTTACAACCTTGGTTAAAGCATCTACAAAATTTTCCTTGGTGTCTACCTTTTCCAGCAACACTTTCTTCTGTTCAAGCATGTCCCTGCAGAAATGGAACTTTGTATCAATGTGCTTTGTTCTTGAATGGTAAGCAGGGTTCTTTGCCAAAAATATGGCACTCTGACTGTCACAGTTTATCTTCACAGCTCCTTGAAAGAACCCAATTTTAGCACATAGTCTTTGCAGCCATACAACTTCCTTACTTGCATCAGTGGCTGCCATATACTCAGCTTCAGTAGTTGAAAGAGCAACAATAGTCTGCCTCTTGCTCATCCAACTAATGACCCCTCTGAACAAATTGAATACATAAGCACTAGTAGATCTTCTCCTGTCTAGATCTCCAGCCCAATCTGCATCAACAAACCCTTCTATATCCAAGTGTCTACTTTATTTACCTATACCCTCATAGTAGATTGAAAAATCAGAAGTGCCATGCAAATATCTGAAAACCCTTTTCACAATAGTCCAATGCTCTTTACCAGGTTTAGACATATATCTACTCAAAACTTCCACTGCATGGGCAATGTCTGCTCTAGTACAAACCATGGCATACATTAAACTACCTACAACATTTGCATAAGGAATATGTGAAATTTCCTCTAACTCTTCTTCTATTTTTGGACATTGTTCAACAGACAATTTTTCACCTAAAGATATAGGTACCTTCATCAGTTTGCAATCCTGCATATTGAACCTTTTCAACACTGTCTCAACATACTTTTTATGATCCAACCACAACTTCCTGTTAGAACGATCTCTTTTTATTTGCATACCCAATATAAAATTTGTAGGGCCAAGATCCTTCATGTCAAACTACGATGCCAACTAAGACTTTACTTCCCTGACCAATTTCTTGCTATTTCCAATTAGTAACATGTCATCAACATAAAGAACTATAATGACAATTACATTACCGATTTTCTTTGAATACACACAGTGATCAGCATTGCTATGAACAAAACCAATTCCTAAAAGATAAGTATCAAATTTCTGGTACCACATTCTAGGTGATTGTTTCAGTCCATACAATGATTTCTTTAACTTACATACCAGATACTCCTTTCCTGCAATAGTGAAACATTCAGGCTACCTCATATAGATTTCTTCCTCCAAATATCCATGAAGGAATACAGTTTTCACATCCATATGTTCTATTTCAAGATCAAATGCAGTAGCCACAGCTAACATAAATCTAATTGATGTTAGCTTTGCAACAGGAGAAAAAACTTCACCATAATCAATTCCTTCAACCTGAGAAAAACCTTTAGCAACCAGGCGAGCTTTATATTTCTCCACTTTACCTTTAGCATTCTGCTTCTTCTTAAAGGTCCACTTGCAACCTATTTCTTTCCTACCACTTGGTAATTTCACTAAATCCCATGTTCTATTCTTTTTCAGGGACATCATTTCCTCATCCATGGCCTCTTCCCAACAGTTTGCCTCTCCAAAATTAACATCTTCTCTAATTGTTCTAGGATATTCATCAGTAACAGATAGTACAAAATAAGTAGGAAAAGCAGATGGACTATACCTTTCAGGTTTCTTCCTTTCCCGTGTTGATCTCCTTACCATAGGTGTATGAACCTCTTCTTCATCCTCTTCCAGATCCTCACTTGTATGCTCCTCTTCCATATCCTCATATGTATGATCCTCTTCCAGATCCTCTATTGTCTGATAGTTTTCCATGAGATCAAATTGGACCGTTTCAGGTTCCTCTTCTGTAACTACCTTCCTGGAATCACTGATCATCTCCCTAAATACCACATCTCTACTATACACTGTACTTTTAGTTTTTGGATTCCAAAGCTTATATCCTTTAACACCATCTTTATAACCAATAAATATACATTTAACAACCTTATTTTCTAGCTTACTTCTTTTCTCCTTTGGAATATGCATGTATGCATCACAGCCAAAAACTCTGAGATGTGAAATAGATGGTTTCTTACCAAATAGAGCTTCAAATGGAGTTTGATCCAGCAATGCTAATGTAGGTGACCGATTTCGCAAGTAGCATGCTGCACTCACTGCTTCTGCCTAGAATTCTTGTGCCAAACCTAGACCACTGAGCATACTTCTAGCCTTCTCCATCAGTGATCTGTTCAATCTCTCTGAAACTGCATTCTATTGAGGTGTATATGGAGTAGTCTTTTGTCTTGCAATACCACATTGCTTACAAAATTTCTCAAATATATTAGAACAATATTCCCCTCCATTATCAGACCTCAACACCTTAATCCTTTTGTCAGTTTGATTCTCAACAAGTGCTTTAAATTCCTTAAATTTATCAAACACTTCATATTTGCTCTTAAGAAAGTAAATCCATGCATATCTTGAAAAATCATCAACAAAGAAAGCATAATACCATGATTTTTCAAGATACAGCATAGGAACAAGACCAAAAATATCGCTATGAATCAAATCTAGTACCCCACTAGATCTTGTGGCACCAGATGGAAAACTAACACGATTTTTTTTACCATAAATACAATGTTCATAGAACTCGAAAGACATTGAGTAATTAGGGATACCATGAAACATACCTTTCATGTACAGGGTACGCAATCCCTTTTCTCAAATATGTCCCATCCTTTGACGCCAGAGTGTTGAGCTTTTATTAGATTCAACCTCAGGAACAGTTGAGCTATTGCACTCATTTGTCATAGTGCTTCCCAACAGCTTATACAATGTTCCAATCTAAACTCCCCTTGCCAAAACCATTGATCCATGAACCATTTTGCATGAATCCTTGCCAAAACTGACATTCACTACTGCATCGGCCATTTTTCTTACTGAAATAAAATTTCTAGCAAGTCCCAAAATATGCATCACACCTAGTAGGGTCTTAACCCTATCATCCTGCAACAATATTTTCACTCTTCCACGACCCATGATTCTGAGTGGTGAATCATCTCCCAATAGTACCTCCCCTCCATCATATCTTTCATATTCATTGAACCACCCTCTACGAGGATTCATATGAAAAGAGGCACCAGTATCAATCAACCAATCATTTTTATCTGATCATGGAGCATGATGAGCAGGATGCCAGCTATACATCCCATGCTTCATCAATGGATTTATTCATCTCTGTGGAAGTCGATTCATCAAAAAATTTTCTAGACTCAGCTTTCTTTGATCTGCAATCCTTCTTCATATGACCAGGCTTGCCATAATTCTAGCATTTTCTCTCAAACTTCCCCCGAGACTTGGATCTACCTTTAGACTTAGACCTATCACCATATCTAGATTTTTCCTTCTCCTTGGCATGCCCTCTCACTGTTAGGGATTCCTTAGATGTGCCCTCCATGGCTTTTCTCCTCATATCCTCAGATAATAGAGATGCCACTATATCTTCAAACTTCAATGTGGATGAAGTTGTACTACCAATTGCTACTACTAAGTTATCCCATGAATTTGGTAAAGATCATAACAAAGTAATGCATTTATCTTCCTCACTCAAATTAATTTCTATAGATGTTACTTGACTAACCACTATATTAAATGCATTTAGATGATCTGCAACAAAATCCCCGTCATGCATCCTAATATTGTACAATTTCTTTTTGAGGAATAATTTGTTCACTAGGGATTTCGATTGATACAAAGCCCCTAACCTCTCCTAGAGATCCTTTGTTGTAGCTTCTCCCGAAACATTGATGAGCACCGAATCTACAAGACACAGTCGAATCAGACTCCTTGCTTTCCGATTCATCTTCTCCCAATATTCATCAAAAGTACCCGTAGGTTTTGTTTTTTCTAAAATAGCAGCCCACTGATCTTTATCCACAAGCATATCTTCCATCTTTAACTTCCATAGCTCAAAAATTTTGTTGTCAAATTTCTCGATCTCTATCCTTGAATGATTTCCTGACATTTTTCCTTCAAACTCCTTCTGTGTAACTTCCACTCCAAAATAGGTTTCCTCTCACTCCTAGAAACCCTAGATCTTCTTCAAACGAATTTAAACCCTAGCAATAAAGGCATCCCCCTATGGCTAATAACTTTGCTCTAATACCAAATGAAGAGATTTACAGAAACATATTCTAGAAATAAAACAGAAATAATAACTAAGGGAATAATAACACCATTCAATGCACATATAACACATTAGATTTACCCTGGTTCACTCAATTTGGGCTAGTCCAAAAAACAAGAGTTTATCCTCCTAGATACATTATCCTCTCTCCTGTCCCAAAAATGGGACATTACAATAATTATATAAGGAAACTCTTACAACCCTAAACCACCAAGTGGTATTAGGGTACTGTGGATACAACACCATGGGCTAAACCACCCACACCCACCAACCACCCACCAACCGTCCCCCTACCTATCGTATTTTGTGTTGTAGTTCCTGTCGTACAATTCTTTTTCGAAAAAGAATGAGACACATCCAACACGGCTGACAAAATTTTAAATTCTACTTTTCCTCCCAAATGGCGGCTAAAAATTTAAATTCTACTTTCCCGCCCAACTTTCGGCTGACAAAATTTTAAATTCTACTTTCCCACACAACTGGCGGCTGATAAAATTTTAAATTATACTTTCCCGCCCAACTGGCGGCTAACAAACACCAAGGCAAAACACATAATTTTTTATTTGTTTTCTTTTTCTGTTGATGCAAGATTGCTCTGCTACCACTAGATGCTCCTGCATCAGATACCCAGGGTAAGTTTGAGAAGTGACCTCACTTCTTTGTTGTTGGAGGAAAACTAGGGTGGTCAAGCTCAGACTTGGACAACCAAATCGAATCTTCTACAGACCTTCCCTTCCATTTCACCAGATATTCTTCATACTATTTATTTCTTTTAATTCTACCAATGCAGGTATCCAGGATTTCCTTTATCTCTTCTACACTAGAGCCGATGTTAGAACACTCCACAACTCTGCAACTGGTTCCTTAAAATTGTCACCTTCATGATACTCTACCAAATCAAAAATATTGAACACATGTGATATGTTCAATCCACTCGGCAACTCCACCTCATGCATTTCCTGAATCTCTTTTTTGTATGATCGTGCATGGTCCAAATTTCTTCATTTTTAGCTTGTTATATGTTTTAGTAGGAAACCTCTCCTTTCTCAGGTGCACCACGACTTCATCACCAACCTGGAACTCCTTAAACATCCTTTTTTGATCAGCCTTTGTCTTGTACTGAGTGTTCATCTTATTGATGTGTTGTTTTACTTCTTCATTCAAATCCTTTAGGTGCTCTACAAAGTTCTCAACTTTAGCACTATTCTTTTCTTCCCTGTCCAACTTCCTCAACTCAAAAGAATTTCTTGGACTACTCCCACATACAATCTGGAATTATGATTTACCAGTACTCCTATTGATAGTCCTATCCAGAGTAACTGGGGTTGTACAAGCTCTCCAAGATTCAGCAAAATTTAGGTCTTCAGGGTACAAACCCTTAATTTTTTTAAACCCCACAACTTCCACTGTCATTGTTGTCAGCAAAATCTTTTCATCTATCTCCTTTAGTGGCTTCAGTTTATGGCACACTCCTTCATTTGTTAGGGATTAAGTGTTGGCATGTCCATCATGGACTACACGACGATCAAACTGCCATGGTCCTCCTAACAGCATATGGCAAGCATCCATAGGCAAGATATCACATAGGACCTCATCCTGGTATCTCCCAATATTAAACTTGACTAAGCACTGTTCACTAACCAATGCCCTATGGTCCTTCTGCAACCACACAATCTGGTATGGATGCGGGTATCTCTTCCTCTCTATTTGTAACTTAGTAACCATTTCTTTAGAGACCAAGTTATTAGTACTACCATTATCTATAATAACATTATAGACCTTACCTAAACATTTGCACCTTATGCGAAATTGGCTCTTCCTTTGGTTTGGTTCCTTATCCTCATTCAACAAGGTTCTCCTTGTGACCATAACTTCTCCTCTCTTTGCCTCCTCAGAGTACTCTGATTTAGCTCTTTCATCTACAATAACATCTCTGGCATTACTCGCTAGCCTCCTATTTGGCTTCTCTTGGTGATGTGGACACTCATATGCTTGATGTCCTTCTTCTCCACAGTTTAAGCAGGTTCCACAAAACCCTCTTTCTCCATTTCTTCGACTATATCTACCTCTTCCTCTTGGGTAGTTGTTCTGACCATGGGATCTATAATCATTATCTCCCTTCTAATCTTGAGTGTTGTTAGCTTCTTCATTCTTCTCATCTCGTCCTCCATTTGTTCTTCCACCAATTATTTCTCCACAAACTCTTCCTTTCTTCTTACCCTCAAACCTTCTATTCAGTTTCTCTTCAAATTTTAGAGCAAACTGGTAATTATCCTCAATGGTGCTCATCCTAACTAGACTCAACTCTTCTTGAATATTGGTTCTCAATCCATTGATGTAATGGGCTACATTCTCCTTGTTAGCCTCATAATGGCCAGTTCGGATCAAGATCTTGTAGAACTCATCAGTGTATTCTTTGACAAACTTTCCTAAATGTCTCAAACTTTGCATATTCTTTAGTAGATCCAAATCATAATCTATCGAAATAAATTGCCTCTTCAGCTTTTCCACCATTTGTTTCCATCTGGTGATCCTATTTTTTCCCCTTCTATTTTTGTCAAGTTTTACTCCTTTCCACCAGATTCTAGCATGACCCTTCAATTTGGTCTTAGCAAACTTGACCCTATCAGGATCTTCAACCTCCTCATACTCAAAGTATTCTTCCAAATCATTGATCCAATCAATCAACTCCTTTGGATCAAGATTTCTAGAATACATAGAAACCTCCATATTTGGTCTCTTTCCAATCTGAGATATGGCTCTGTATAACCTAGCTTGTGCAACATCTACTACCTCTTCTTCTTTCTCAAACTGGTCCTCTTCTTCTTCAACTTCATGTTCACTACCTTCTTCTCTCCTTGGCTTAAACCCTCTACGCAACTCCTCTTGTAGAGCCTGAACTTGCCTTTATATTTCTCCCACCACCATAGTTTCTTCATGGAGGCATTCAGATCACTTATCTCATAAACATTAACCACAAATATTGGTGTAAACTGCCTCATGTCCGGCGATCTATTTACACACTCAGGAACTCCCGCTCTGATACCACTTGATGAGGATGAACAAACATGAATAAAAAAAATGCTAGGAAGTTAAATCAGAATTATTTTAATCATGTCAGCCCAAAGGGACAAAAATTACAATGCTAAACTTATTCAATATTGGAACCCAATCCCAGATCGAAGACCCTATTTCCAGATCCAAAATCCCCTTTTAAAATCTACCTTCCCCGCCCAACTGGCAGCTGAGAAAATTTTAAATTCTATTTTTCCGCCCAACTAGCGGCTGACAAAATTTTAAATTCTACTTTTCTGCCCAACTGGCGGCTAAAAATTTAAATTCTACTTTCCCGCCCAACTGACGGCTGACAAAATTTTAAATTCTACTTTCCCACCCAACTGGCGGCTGATAAAATTTTAAATTATACTTTCCCGCCCAACTGGCGGCTAACAAACACCAAGGCAAAACACTTAGAATTATTTTATTTTATTTTTTTCTGTTGATGCAAGATTTCTCTATTGCCCCTGGATGCTCCTGCATCATTATTCAAAACTTCGTAGAAAGATATCGATTTTATTTTTCAATGGTACAAACTTATAAGATGTCAGATGTCAAATTTACCCAAAAATAGCAATTTACTATAGCAACTTGAAAACTTTAAAATATCATATCTCATGAACCACGATAACTCTTTTGGATGATCTTAGCAATTTTGAGTATCCTTTTGGCCTATTTAGATGCATGGAAATTGACATTATA